>PVIJ01002842.1:0-149438 GCA_004024925.1 Scalopus aquaticus | reverse complement strand
CACTTAAAAAATTGAGCTTCCCTTCCATCATACCATTCCTTTCCTTCATATCATTAAGTATTCTTCTGGCTGTTATATTTGGCAGTTAACAAACTGGATTATGCTCGTAGAAGATGAATTGCAGTATAGTTCAGTATCTTTTATCTTGTTCTAATCCATTTGATTTTGTGAAAAATAGGCAGTGCTATGGTATTCAGTTAACAGTCAGTTACACTTGACTCATTTCTTCTGCTGTATACCCAGTCTTACATCATCTGAAATTCCTCCTTTAAGACTGTCCAATAACCTTCATCCCGTCCCGTTAAAACATGTATTTGTTAAATTAAGTTCCGTATTTATTAAGCAACATTCTTTTAAATGTTGTAGGTAAGAAAATGATGAACAAAGTCATCTCTGCACTTAAGTTTATTTTAGGCTGTTGAATAGATACACAGATTACAAATTCTGTGTTAATCAAGATATTTTTGGTTTTCATGGCATAAAGTAATTTTAAACTGATTTAAACCAAAATGGGATTTTGGTTTATATAAATTGGCTTATATAAATGAAAAAACTGATCTTGGGCATGTATTAGATCCAAATGTTTAATGTAATATCCAGAATCTATCTCATTTATCTTAGTTCTGCTCTCTGTGGCTTAGATTAGAACTAGACCCACACCAGGAAGTGGGGGTAGAAGAAATCAACATAACGATTGGCACCCGGCTCCTGGGCTACAGAGCATGGGTAGGCACTAAACAGCAGTCTCTAGGGCCAAGGATATGGAGATTGAGCCCAGTGTAGAATCTCCCGGTCTCTTTTCTAATTCTAACTAGCCAGTAAACAGACAGCCATCCTACAGGATGAGCCTCCTCCCAACTGAAAGAGGGTTATATCAGTACCATCCCGGCAGTAACTCTGGGGCAGGCATTTCTCTGCCCACCTGTGCCTATGCAGGTGCTTTCCCTTACCAACTCTGTCTCTCTGCAGGGCAGCGGCCTGCCTGTCTGCCGTGACCTGCACCATGCAGGCCTCTCTCAGCAAACCTGCCCCTCAGCGGGGCAACTCTTTCTGCCCACTTGTGTCTGTGCAAGTGTCCTATGCTTCGTTGACCCTTTTCCTAATAAACCTGTTCTTTATAAATGAGTCTCTGTCTCGTGGAGAAACTTGTCATGTGCCGTCGAAGGGAGCTCTGGTGAAACCTTTCCCAGGGTGAACCCAAGGACCCCCCTCCGCTCTCAAATCCTTCGACTCAAAAACGACATCACTATCATCTTAGCAACTACTGTAGGGTTAAACTCTGATTGGTGAGACTTGGATCCTCTGTAATGAGTCTAGGTAAGGGGGAGGATTGTCTACCCTTTGTGAATTAAGTGGAATAAAAGGGAGATAAGTAGATTCCAGAAAAGAAGTTTTTGGAAGAAAGTTTGCTGAACAGGCAAAAACATAAAAACTACAAAATTAGATATAATTTTTTTCATTTGAGCTAAAAAATGAGTTGTTTTAGGAACTACTTAAGAAAAGCTTCTGAAAGGAGACTGTATTTGAATTGGGTCCTGAAGGAGAAAGAGAATTTTTACAACACAGAATGAGTAAAGAAAGGACTTTCTAGGTCATGCATTTGAGAAATTTGGCAGTGAAGAGAGAAAATTAAAATGCAAGCCACTGGAGTCTGAATGGGTATATTAAGATTTTTTTCTCTCTCAGTATGGAGAAATCCTGAACATTTTTTGGTAGAGGAACAGGAGCAAGTAAAGGAGAAATTAACAATGTAAAGGAGATAATCACTGATAAAGAAGTAGGGAAATTCAATGGGATTAAGGATGTAAGTGGGGGCAGCTTTAGGAAGGAAAAGGGAGCTATTCATTCTCTGAGGACAAGTAAAGGAAGGTGATAGTGGTGGTGGGGGAAGTTAAAACACAGAAATTTGCTGTGAAGTAAGTAACTTACTTTAGTTTTGTTTTCTAAAGGAAGAAGAAAAGATTTATCACTTATCTATTGCTTTGTAACCAGCCCACAATAACTCTGTAAGTTAACAATTTGGCTCTGACTTGGGGCTGGATGGTTTTGATGTCGTTTTAGAGTCAGTGGATTTGGTTTTTTTTTTAAAGATTTATTTATTTATACATACAGCTGGGGTATAGGCCAGAGGTGTGGAGTGGTGAGAGGCTTCACCAGAGACAGAGTGGGGAGCAGAACAGGCAGATCAGAAATACACTGCTGAGGGGAGCAGCTGGCTAGGCAGGAGAGGTCTGCCACACCATGTGGGATTCTCCCCGGCTGGGCGTGGAACTCGCATCGCTGCTGCCAACAGCTAGCGCTTAACCGCTGCACCACAAGGGAGGCCTTAGAGTCAGTGGATTTGAGAACAGAGCTGGGTCCTTGGGTTCACTCTGGGAAAGGTTTCACCAGAGCTCCCTTTGGCGGCACGTGACAAGTTTCTCCGCGAGACAGAGACTCAGTTATACTTAAAGAACAGGTTTATTAGGAAAAGAAATATAGGACACTTGTACAGACACAAGTGGGCAGAAAGAGCGGCCCCACTGAGGGCAGGTTTGCTAAGAGAGGCCTACATGGTGCAGGTCACGGGCAGACAGGCAAGCTGCTGCCCTGCAGAGGGACAGAGTTGGTAAAGGAAAGCTGTGTTTCCCAGCCTCCTTTCATTAAGCATTTATTGAGCATATGCTGTAGACACGCACTATTCTGGAAAAAAGATCTTGGGCTGTAAATAGGAGCTATCTTGCTTTCTAAGCATTTAAACCAGGTGTATCTCAAGCCAGAGTAAGACTAGTAATGGATGTTATTTATTTAATGCTATGTTCCAGGCCAAGGATAAGCACTTTTAATTGCATTGTTATATTCAATATAACAGTAGATGCTTTTTTATTTTAAAAGTAGGGGAAACTAAGCCATGTGGAAAAGTTTTCACTTGCCCAAGGTGTACAACTTCACAAATCAAGGTGCTACAACTCCAGAACCCACATTTAACTTCTGTATCATATTGATTAAAAGCACGTACTGCGTCCTCTGTTACATCATATATAACTAACCCTTTATTTGGCACAATACTTCACACACGGTAATCTTGGTCTAAATTAAGTGTTTTAAATAGAGGAGTATAAATTTTTATAAATCAGTCAAACAGAAGTTGATCAAAGCTACATGACAATTCAGCTATAATTTAGCCTTTAAGTAGAGTATTATGACTTCTATAGCTTTTAACACTTTTATTCTAATCTGTTATGCTTTTAAATATTTTTATACTATTACAAACCCTTTTACATTTTTCATAAGTTTTAATATAAATCATGTTCCTTGAATGTATTGATAAGAATTAAATGTTTTAGTGCTAATTTATCAGATAACAAAGGAGTGAAACCATTTTGACTTGATAGTTACATTACAGTAAACTCTACCCAAACTCTTAAAATATGACTAGCTATTAAACCATTTTATGCCAAGAATTCTGCCAAAGTGTTTATGCCAGAAGAATTTATGTCGGTAGTGCCATTAGTTAACCATAGCCATTGTGACAACTGAAGTGAAAGCTTCTTGAGTTCATTTACTGTGCTTGTTTTCCTTCCAGTTAGAGCAGGGAATGGGTTAATGTCATATATGTCTAAACATCTCCTTTAACTCATCAGTGTTTAAGATATTTTTGAGGTGTTCCTTTACTCAAATCTTTTCCAACTATTTTATAGTCTATTTTTGTGACTTTAAATCCTAAATCATCTAAGGTAGGTTGCAAAAAATAAATTTATTTGTGTTTAAAAAATCTAATTGAGTGTTATTTTTATTTCTACCTATAGATCTTGATATTTTGGAAGCTACAAGAAAAAAATATATCAGGAAAAGATTTGTTCTTTTAAGTGGACATGGCTCAGATATCCAGTAACAATGAATTTAAGCAGTGTTCATCTTCACATCTGGAACAAACAAGAACGAAAGATGTGGGAAAAGAAGAAGCATTACAAATGGAAGCAGAGGCTCTAGCAAAATTGCAAAAGGACAGACAAGTGACTGATAATCAGAGAAGTTTTGAGTTGTCAGCCAACACTAGACAAAAAGCACAAGTTTGTAATAAACAGGATTATGATCTAATGGTGTTTCCTGAATCAGACACCCAAAAAAGAGCAATAGATATTGATGTAGAAAAGCTCTCCCAAGCTGAACTTGAGAAACTATTGTTGGATGACAGTTTTGAGACTAGGAAAACACCGGTATTGCCAGTTAATCCTGTTCTGAGCCCTCCATTTTCGGCACAGCTCTATCTTAGACCTACTCTTCAGAGAGGACAGTGGCCACCTGGATTATCTGCACCTTCCACTTACACTTTACCTTCCTTTTACCAGTCAACTTACAGTAGTAAACAGACAGCATTCCATAATGGCTTCAATCCAAGAATGCCCACTTTTCCACCTACTGAACCTATATATTTAAGTATTCCAGGACAGTCTCCATGTTTTTCATATCCTTTGACACATGCTGCACCCTTTCATCCACCTGGAAGCTTACCTATCTATCGTCCAACAGTCAGTCCTGACATGGCAAAACTGTTTGACAAAATAGCTAGTACATCAGAATTTTTAAAAAATGGAAAAGCAAGGACTGATATGGAGATCACAAGTTCAAAAACTACAATCAGCAATCTGCAGGTATCTCCTAAGTCTGAAGGTATCAGTAAATTTGACTGGTTAGACTTAGATCCTCTAAGCAAGCCTAAGATGGACAATGTGGAGGTGCTAGATCATGCAGAAGAGAAAATTGTTCCAGGTTTGCCAGTAGAAGATCCTTGGGATGCTGTTCTTCTTGAAGAGAGATCATTAGCAAATTGTCACCATGAAAGAAAGGTGAATGGAAAATCTCTTTCTGGAGCAACTGTAACAAGAAGCCAGTCTTTAAATATTCGAACAACTCAACTTACAAAAACCCAGGGCCAAACATCTCAGGTATGGTCTTTTCCTTCTAATTCCTCAAACTTAGTAGTAGAACACAAAATTCTATTTGTGTGCATAATTTACTATGTAAAAGAAATACTTTGGATTTTGAATCTTGGTTTCTTTGCTCTTATGTCTCCTGTGAATTTTACATTGTGTGGTAAAGGATTAACTGTATTTAGATAAGTTAAAAATTGCTTGCTATTAATACTATCTTTTCTAGGGTTATAAGTTTAAAAAACGTCTAGTCAAGGATCCTTCTGTCACTGAGAGGCATTTAAGATAATTTTTATCAGTATCTCCTTATCATTATATATGGTTCTACTTTCTCTTCCTTATCTCTAAATTTTTCAGGGGAAACAAGGAATTTTGGTTTTTAATCCATTAGAGGAATTCATTGTTTGTTGTTTTTAACCATACATACATGAATGAATAACCCTGAAAAGAAGGAAGAATCTTTTAAAGAATTCTCCTTAAGTACCTATGTTGATAAAAATGAGAGTTACTGGCTTCCTGTAGTCTTACTATATGGAAAAATTATTTAAGGGTGGCTGGGCTAGATTATCTTCCCTCAGAATTTTTCATAGATTATGTTGAATTGTTGGCTTTAAAAAAACATTTTGGATATTTGGGAGAGAAAGAAGCAGGTATTAAGATTTATGAGAAAGATAAGAGTATTTTGGATGACATGATTAGAAAAGTCTCTACTAGTACAGCTTTTCAAATATATTTCAACTGTAGTTTATGTAAGGATATGCATTTTATTAAATTCTCTTAAACTTTTCAAAAAAGTGTTTACACATTTACTAACACAATATCTTAACACCTTTCAATTTAAAAACTATAAGTTTATTACACATTTTAAATTGGAACTATAGTATGTCAGATTGTTTTCTCTTAATAGAGATCAATGTCTCATTGTGATTTTTGTTTCTATAAAATAGCAATCATTTGCTGAAATTTTGAAGGGAGAATGACAACCTTTAAGCAAAGATTCATCAAAAAATAAAAAGAAAAGAAGTTACCTATAGCTAGGAGTACAGTTGCTAGTAATTTAAGTTTAGGTTTTTGAATAACCACTGAAACTTTTTCCCATAACGGCTGCACTATTTTATGTTCCACCTGAAAGTTCTGATTTCTCCATATCTTTTCCAGTACTTGCTATTTTCCAATTTTTTTTTTGTAGTATAGCCCATCCTAATGGATGGAAAGTGATTTGCATTTCCCTGATGACTAATGTATTGAATATCTTTTCATGTGCTTATTTTCCAATTGTGTATATTTCTTGGAGAACTGCCTATTTACATCATTTGCCCATTTAAAATATTGGGTTGTTTGTAGCAACTTAATTCTAATACCAAAAAGTGAGAAGAACTCAGTGTCCTTCAACTGATGAATGGATAAACAAAAGTGGTATATCTATAAAATGGAAAATTATTCACTTATAATAGGAA
Source organism: Scalopus aquaticus (assembly GCA_004024925.1). Classification (NCBI taxonomy): domain Eukaryota; kingdom Metazoa; phylum Chordata; class Mammalia; order Eulipotyphla; family Talpidae; genus Scalopus; species Scalopus aquaticus. The sequence continues at coordinate 143,068 of PVIJ01002842.1, read as the reverse complement.
TGTGTTACAACATGGACAAACCTTGTAAACATTGTAAGAGAAAGAAAAGAGACCCAAAATACCACATACTGTATGATTCCATTCATATGATATGTTCACAAAGGCAAATCTATATATAGAGAAAGCAAACTAGTGTTCATCAGTGGGAATGGGTGGGGGTAAAGGAATGGGAAATTACTGTTTAATGGGTGTAGGGTATTTGGGAGAGGTTGGTGAAAATGTTCTAGAATTATAATATTGGTGTTCTAAGAATGTGGTGATGGTCACAAAAACTGTTAATGCATTGAAAGCCATTATATGTTTTTAAATGAATAAAATGGCAAATATTATGTTCTGTCAGTTATTTTAAAAATTGGTAGGCACTGGTCCACCAGATTCTATCATCTTGCCAAGGACAGATAACTGCTGAATTCATTCTTGGGTCAATGTTCCAACAAAGATCCCTCCCCAAATGTGGCTTTCCTTTTTACTGGTTAAGCCTGAGAGCATGATGCTGGGTATTTGATACCATGCACTCTGGACTAGGAGTATCAACTGATTACAGTAGTTGTTTGGGAAAGGCAACTGCCTAGAACCTAGAGTCTCGGGAACTGAGACGTTACAGTCTCTTCTGTCAGAGGAAAGGAAGCCCATGGCCCTGTAGGGGCTAAGTGTAGGTTCAGCCCTCCCAGTGGTAGAAGGTAAAGCCCCTGATTATTCAGAGTGAGCATCCAATCATTTTCAAACAGTTCTACTCCTTGTGTCACATTTCAATATGTATGCATGCATTTATACAACTACAATGTATGTGTTGTAGCTGCAATACTTAGACTATCTTGAATTTATAAATATTTATAAATGACTTGATTTTTTTCTCTATATCTTACATTCTTTTTTTTTTAAAGAATTATTTTTTTTTTAAAGATTTATTTTTTATTTATGCATACAAGTTGGGGTACAGGCCAGAGGCGTGGGGCGGCGAGAGGGTTCACCAGAGACAGAGCAGGTAGCAGAACAGGCAGATTAGAAATACACTGCTGAGGGGAGCAGCGGGCAAGGCAGTAGGGGTCTGCCGCGCCATGTGGGATTCTTCCCGGCCGGGCGTCGAACTCAAGTCGCTGCTGCCAACAGCTCCACAGCGCAGCGCTTAACTGCTGCGACACCGGGGAGGCCCTATATCTTACATTATTATCTTTATATCTTACATTCTTACCTCCCAGCTTTGAAAAGTCGTTTATCCTTTAAGAGAAACAGATTATTCTCGGTGAACTGTGGTTTTTATCTTCACAATTTGAGGCTTCTGAATACACTGGAATAACTTACTTACTGTCCAATGACCCAAGACTGAGAACCTAAAGCTATGCTGTAGGTTTTTATCTATGCTGTAAAAGTTCATACAACTCTTTATTTGCTGGACTGGAGAAAGTTCAAGAGAAGCCTGTGAGAATGGAGTAACTCATTATGTAGTAATTGTAGTTAGTTAAATGAACTCTTATATTTTAGAGATGTATCCTGAAAAATGTATAAATGAAGATAATAGATTATAGCTTTAGTAAAAATCAAGTGAGCTAGTGGCATGGTGCTTATAGATGAAACAAGATGGCCATGTGCTGATAATTGTTGAATACATGAGTGTTTATTATATTATTCTTTCTACTTTTGTATGTCTTTGAACACTTTCACAATAATAAGATGATAAGTTAGAGATCAAGGAGAGGGCCACGGAACTGTTTATCAGAAGAAAAGTTGGTATTCAAACCCATGGAACTCTGTATCCTCCCTCTTCTACCTTGTTGTTTAACTCTAGTAATAGCATGTGCTATTTAGGAAGCATACTATTAGTGACAAACACTAATAGGCAATCTTTTACAGGAGATACTTAAGATGGATCAAATAATGAACTTTCCAAACTAAGTTGTATGTTACAGCATCCTGCAGAATTTAGGCCTTACAGCATCCTGATTTTGTGTGTGTTTGGGAGTATGGGTGAGGGGAGGAAGTAGAAGTGTGGAATTTGAGGGGAAAGAAAAATTTTTTTTCAAACATTTTCCTAAGTGATTTTCGAAAAATTTCCTAAGTGATTCCAATGCAGCTAACTTGTTGCCACCTGCAGCTAACTTGTTGCCACCTGACTAGGTGATTTCAAAGTTTCTTCATATGGGAAGGTGACAAGACAAATAGAAAAATGTAAAGATAGAGTATTCTGGGAACAGTTTCTTTGCAGCTTAAAACCTATAGCATAGATCGCTCCTGCTTTTAGCTTCCTTTCCCTCTTTTAGTTTAGGCTGGACACTTCTAGTTGAATTTGTGTCTTCTCTGTCTACCCTTTCCTTTGGTGGGGGCAGGCCTCTGCATTCCTCCCTTTCATTGTCTCTCTACATTTGTCTTTTCCCGCTCATTTTTAAACATCTTTCACAGTGACATTGTGATATTTTCCTTATTTAGGGTGACTTCAGAAAGTATCTTTCAGAAATAATGAGGATAGGTAATTTCCTAAAGATAGGAAGATTTGGGAAATAAGGTCACATGAGAGTTGCAGAGAAACTGCTAGTTGCTGGGACTCTAGAAATTAACTAGGCTGCTGGGTAAGATCATGTTCTTAGACTTTAAAGTATAGAGAGAAGGATCAAGGAGCAAGCAAATTAATTATGAGAAACATGAGTAAAAGCCAAATAAACAAAAATAATATGATCAGTTGATGAAGTCAGTAGTTTTAATCAATGGCACAGTGTCTGACTTGAGGTGGCTTAGGCTAATTGCCAAGTGTTAAAGAGTCTAAAGGTATATAGTTGTTTAATCATTCCATTTTACGCTGCTTTATTAAAACCTTGTTTAATAATTATATTTGAGCACCACATTCTGAAAGGGGCAAGAGATAAACTTGTTAAAAAGAGAAGGCTACAGTATTCAGCATCTATAAACTGTGTTAAGAAATTGATGAAAAAATTGGAGCTATTTTGCCCAAGGAGAATGTCACCTTTTGGAGCTTGAGTTTCTTCATTTGTGAGGTAAAGTTGGTTAGACTGGATGATTTCTGTGATTGCTTTTAAGAATAATATTTAAAGTTTGGAAAGTTGTCATGTAAAAGAGGAAGTAGACTTTTTTCTTTTAAAGTTTTGTATTTGGGATGTAGTTTCTCAAACCAATTCAGGGAGCAGAATACCTGAAAATAACAGTATTCTTATAAAACATACTGGTCTACTAAATTTTTCATTGTATTAAATATATTACTTTTTGTTAGATTTTTTAAAAGATTTATTTATTTATGCATACCAGAGATGGGGTGTAGGTCAGACGTGTGTGGGGGGAGGGGTGAGAGGATTCACCAGAGACAGAGTGGGGAGCAGACTGGGCAGATCCACTGAAGTACACAGCTGAGGGGAGCAGCAGGCAAGGCAGGAGAGGTCTGCTGCGCCATGTTGGAAGCTCCCTGGCTGAGTGTTGAACTCGTGCTGCAGTGGCTCTGGATAGCTTCATAGTGCTTCGCTTAACCCGCTGCAACATGAGGGAGGCCTTGGGACTGAGACTTTAACAAACCCTGTGCCACCAGGTCAGACGTGTGTGGGGGGACGGGTGAGAGGATTCACCAGAGACAGAGTGGGGAGCAGACTGGGCAGATAGACTGAAGTACACAGCTGAGGGAAGCAGCAGGCCAGATAGGAGAGGTCTGCTGCACCATGTTGTCATCTTCCTGGTCATGGATTGAACTCCTGCTGTAGTGGCTGTGGATAGCTTCATAGTGCTGAAATTTAACCTCTTGTGCCACCAGGGAGACCCTACTTTGTGATAGATTTTAATAGAGACAAGTGATAGCAAGTACTCCAAATTGAAATATATTTTATAGAAAGCTTAAAGTTAACCAAATCTTATTTTTAAAATATTTTCCTTTATGAATTGAAAAATTCATTTTAGTGACTTAATTTTAAAATCCATGTTCCTGAAAGTAGAACAGGGACCAGTGGGGAAGAAAAGCCAAGGAGGCAGCTACTATAGTTAAATATGGACAAAGGACCTTGAAAACAGTCGTTGAAGGCTAGTCAGAGGTTTGGTTTGTACTTGTTGCAAATGATGTAGAAAGACTCTTTATGTTCAAAGGAAGGTTCTAAGCCCTTTTATTAAAACTAAGATTTCACCATTTTGCTTTTGCTCAAGGTAGTTTGATTTGATTTAGGCCAGAGGGGGATGGTAAACCAGAGCACTAGTAATAGGCTGACTTTGAAAGTCTGTGGCACAAACATTGGCATGGAATTTTTAATTTCTCAAACACCGTTTATCTCTATTTAAAAACTTTTACCTAAGGTTCATATTTTTTATTGGGAAATACAATTGCAATGCCTATACTTTATAATTACTATATATTTAAGTATTCATTTCCTGTAAGAATTTTGTGCTTTGTGGTCAAAACTCAGTAGGGTGTTTTTCTTCTGGCTCAGCAAGCTTACTTCCTGTTTCCTTCTAGTGTCTTTTGTTAATAGTAATCTAAATACTTTAGTTTGATTTTTTTTTTGTGTGTGTGTGAGACCAAAACCAGGAAACTATGTTCTGGCAATTAAAGTTGAAATTAGACTTTAAGTCAATAACTATAAATACAGCTACTTTAGCAGCTTTCAAAGATTTTAGTATTGATTATTTTATTGAAATAGTTTTGCAAAGATCTGTGGATATTGACTGTTTCTAAAAGTTAATTGTATTAACATTTTAAACATTATTATCCCCATTGGCCGAATGTCTATCATTAATTTAAAAGAAGGGGAAAAATGAAATAAAACATGATTTTCATTGTCTAGCTGAATGTTGTTCATACACTCTTAGAATAACTTACTAAAAGCTCTTTGTAAATTTTTTTTCTATTTCAAATAAGTAACCAACTTTGTTCTGGATAGTAAACAGATAATACATGTTTAAAGCTTAGTGTACATTTATTGAAAACTTGGTGGTATTTTCCATCTACTGGATAATAGGGCATGAATCTTAGCCTTGTGCAGGCATAAAACTTTCCCATATTATTATAATATGTAAGAAGGTGGTCCTCAGGAAAGGGGAGTGTTCCGGGTTCCCTGCCCCCCCCCCAAGGGAGGGAGGAGCTGAGCAGGAGAGATAAGACAGAGAGGAGAGAAAGGAAGAAAGGGAGCAGGATGGAGGCCAGAAGAAGCACAAGGAGCAGAGATATGTGAGGAAGCTGCGCTGGCCTGAACTATTTGAAACAGATGTGGGTGAGAGACCCGTGGGGAGGTTGACTATAGCACCGTTGATCTTGGTTTTGATTTTGCTCTTTAACTCCCAGAACTGTCTGACTGTTTCTGACCCTCTTCTGTGGGTCCCTGCCGAAAGGTGTTTTAAACTCATGGTAGGCTTTCCGGCCTTGCCTTGGGCCAATCCCATTTGGGTGGACTTTTGCCCACAAGGTGATGGGTAACTTTGGGTGCTTAGTTTAGAAAATATATTCTTTGTCTTTTCTGTATTATCACACTAATTGTATTAAAGTTTCATTTCCATTTAAGGTCTTACTTGTTTTGTCCTGATACGGCGGATGGCAGAACCTATTTAGAACGGGCAGGTTTGGGGATTTTGGGGGTGCCCCTCTCCCTGCCCTGTAACATACAGACTATGTTATGATAAGTTTTGTGAATTATTTCAAACCTTCACCACTTTCCTTAAACCCTTAATCCATCTACTCCTTTCACTCCTCCAGTTGTAGATGACTTCCCCATTTTAAAATGCTGAAGCCAATTCTGTGTATGGATTTGCCCCCTGCAGATTTGTCTTTTCTTTCTGGTTTAGAAGGAAGAGATGTTTAATCTGTTAGCGTGCAGACTCATGGTTACCTGGAGTCTCCAAACTTGCTCTAATGGGATCTGGCTATCTGTGCTTATAAAGACAAAACATACTTAGTGTGAAAAGAACTTTAAGAGGATTAGTATGCATAGAGAGAAGACAGGATAGTAATTTCATAATGAAACACTCAAAGTTACCCATCCCCTTGTGGCTAAATGTCCAGCCTAACAGGGTTGGCTGGAAGTGGGACTGGTGAAGCCTGCAAGCTTGCCACAAGTCTAAGGTACCGTCTGGCAGGGAACCATAGGAAGGTTGTGAAAGGGTCCAAGCAAATCTGGGATGAAAGAAGCAAAGTCAAAGTACCAATCAAGATAATGGCTGCCTTTGACATGTAGTCTCTTTCGTGTCTTTACATGTCTCTCCTCCACGTCCCTGATACAAGTCCAAAGCCAAAAAGCATGCTGACCCTTCTCCACTTGTCTCTTTCCTTTGTGTTCCTTCTGTGCTACACAGCTTTACCTGGCTTCTCAGTTCCACCCCCTGTTAGGTGGGGCAAGGGACACGGTACCTCACTTTGTTATACTTCCCTTTTCCAAGACAACTCCTTCCACCCTTTGTCTTGTTTCTGTCTCCCCAAAGTCTTTTCTACTTTTATTCTTTAAAAAGGATTTTGTACTTAACGCTCTCTCTTCACTTGTTTCATTTGGAGAAACTTGTTATTGGTAATATTAATATTAACTGCCAATGTATAGACCATATTGTGGTCCATCTCTTTTGCTTCATTTGCAACAATTGACTATATCCAGCTGCTTTTCTAGGTAAATCCACTCCCTAAGTTTTCCTGCTTTGATATTTGACTCTTTTTCCTTTTTCTGACCTTTAAATAGGCATTCCTCCAAGATTCTGTATTTGGTTGTCTTTAATACCTCTTAGCTGTTCTGCTTTGGTCAGTACTTTATTCTCAAGGTTCCAAGGTACGGAGTTTGGAAGCTACTGATCTAAAATCTTGGCAGCGATACCATTCCTCAGCACTCTGTGTAAAGATTAATTTTACATGTCAACATGAGTTGCCCAAGGGGTGCTCAGACATTTGATTAAAAATTTTTCTGGGTTTGTCTGTAAGGGTGTTTCTGTATTGAATTGGTAGACTGAGTAAAGGCAGATTGCTGTCCCTAATGTGGGTGAGCCTTGTCTAATCAGGTGAAGGCTGGAATAGAACAAACAAGCTGATCCTTCTGCCAGTAACGGGGAACTCATTCTACCTAATTGCCTTTGAGAGGGTCACTTATTTTTCTGTCTTTAGACTGAAACTTCCCTTCTTCCTGGGATGTTTCCTTCTTGCTCAAGCCTGCTAGACTCAGACTAGAACTGCAAACCCAAACTGCTGGTTTTGGGTTTTCTTAGCCTCTATAATCACATGAGCAAACTTCTTATTATCTTTATCTTTCTTTCTCCCTCCTTCTCTCCCACCGCCTTCCCTCCATCCCTTCAGCCCCGGTTTGTATGTAAAGAGATGTCTACATTTGATGTCCAACAGATAAAGCTCCTTATGTATTCTTCAACCTCCTAAAGAGATTGTCTCCTGTAGAGCTTGACTGGGATATTGTTCTTAGTGATTTTTTTTTTAAGATTTATTTTTGTCTATTTATGCATACAAGAACTGCCAGAGGTGCGGGTGGGGTGGGTGAGAGGATTCACCAGAGACAGAGTGGGGAGCAGGTCAGATGTGCTGAAATACACTGCTGAGGGGAGCAGTGGGCAACACAGGAGAGGTCTGCTGTACCTTGTGGGTTAGCTCCCTGGCCGGGATGGAACTCAGGCCATTGAAGTGCAGTGATAGCTCCATAGTGATAGCATGATAGTGCTGAAACTTTAACCCCTGTGCCACCCAGGGGGCCCTGCTCTTAGTGATCTTGATGGGTGCTGACAGCACTTAGCAGAGAGAGAAATTTCCCCATAGAAATTAAGCAACGAGATGGTCTCCAAATCTTTAGCTCTGAAACAGAATGTTTCTGGAATAAAATTTTTCTAGATATGATGACCAAGCATCTTCCTAGATTTCCAAACACAGAATATTTACTAGAGAACTCAGTTTCTTCCCCTACAGCCTTGCTTTCATAGTTTCATTTACCATTTTGGATAATGGTACCAGCACTTTTTCCCTTATTGATTATCTTTGTTTCTTATTCATTAAAAAATATCCAAGCATATTTGTAAGGATTGCAAATATTAATTGTTCACAGACCTCATCCTTATGTGACTTGGGTTGGAAGGGGGAGACAAGATGTGCATGTGTATAACTGCAGTACAAGATAGAAGCCTGAGTATCACATAAACAAGGGATGATTTGACACTTAGGTTGTTTGATTGTTGGTCCAAACAAAAATTCAGGTTTCCTATGGCATTGGTCCTGGGAAAGTCACAATGTTTTTTTTCTCATTGTGTTTTTAAGGTTTTTTAAGGAGACTTCTTGGAGGATTAGAGTATCATAGTGATTTATCACGTAATTAATGAAGTCAGACTGCTTGGGTTGAAGTCCTAACTCTATTAGTTGTATGACCTTACGTGAGTTAATTGACTACTCTGTGCCATAAACATACATACATGCATGTTAATTTTTTCACAGAACCTGACATAGGATATATACACAGTAATTACAGGTAATTGTTTTTTTATTATGATAAAATATGCATATCAGAACTTTCATCTTAACCATTTTAAGTGTAGTACTATTAAATACTTTCACATTGTTACGCAGCCATTACCACCATCCATCCTGTAAAAAACTAAAGCTCTTAACTCCCCCACTTCTCTAGCCCCACAACCACCATTATGCTTTCTGTCTTTATGATTTTTGACTACTCAAAGTAACACATACACATGGAATCATAGGATATTTGCCTTTTTGTGCCTGGTTTGTTTTAGTTAGTATAATGCATTCAAAGTTCATTCATGTTGTAGCATACTGTGGAATTGCCTTCATTTTTTAGACTGACCAATATTCCATTGCATATCTAGATTACATTTTAATTTCTTTTCCATTCGTTTGTTGATGGATATTTAGATTGTTTCCACGTTTTAGCTAATGTGAATAATGCTGCTGTGAGCAAAGCAGCATGTACAAACACCCTGTTTTCATTTCTTTCGTGTATATACTCAGAAGTAGAATTTCTGGATTATAGGAGTGATTCTATTTCAATTTTGTGAGGAACCACCTGACTGTTTTCCATAGCAACTGTAACTTTTCACATACCTACCAAGGGTACCCAAGGGTAACAGTTGTTCTGTATCTTCTCCAACACTTATATATATATATTTTAAGATTTATTTATTTATGCATTCAAGCTGGGTTACAGGCCAGAGGCGTGGGGCAGCGAGAAGGTTCACCAGAGACAGGATGAGGGCCAGATTGACAGATACACTGCTGAGGGGAGCAGTTGGCGAGGCAGGAGAGGTCTGACACGCCATGTTGGACTCTCCCCAGCCGGGCGTCGAACTCGCGTGGCCGGTGTGTAGAACTCCATAGCGCAGCACTTAACCATTGCGCCACCAGGGAGGCCCTCCAACACTTATTTTATAGTATTAGTCACCCTAACAGATGTGACTTGTAAATACAGTGTCTCACTGTAATTTAGATACTATTTACAATATTAATTAGAGAAAGCTTGTTTTTTACAGTCAGGTATTAATGAGAATAACCGCTACTCTTTTAAGGAGATTATTGAAGAAATTACATGGGACCTTCTATATTTTATGACTTCTGTGGTTATATATAAGTGAATTCTAACTTGGTTTAGAGAGAGTAAAACGTTCAAAAAATTTAACCAATGGTTGTTTGCCTTCTGAACTGGATACAAAGTTTTATGAAAATACAAAGTTCACTAAAATATGATTCTTTCCTTCAAGGAGCTTTCACATTAGTCCAACTATAAAACAGGATGTAATGGTAATGGTGTTTAGTTCATACTAAGTACTTAGGAATGCTTGTAGGAAAGAATTTTTTCATACTGAGTAATCATAAAAGGAATTATAGATGAAGTGGCATTAGATGAATTGGGCCTTTTATAGATTTTTGCTGCATGTTGTAAGGGCAGGTTAGGAAGAAGTCATTGCAGACAAACAGAAAAGTTCAGAGGCAAGATAGCTCAATTTATGTTTTAGAGGAACAGGATATGGTTCAAGCTAACTGGAACATAGAAGTTATTTGGCTTCTGGGAATTAGATTTGTGGTGTCAATTTTGAAGTGTCAGATCAGATGATTTGTTAGAAATATCAGATCCCATTTTTAGGGTTGTGTGATCTATTTGCTACAGTGCTTGCTTCTGTAACACAAATTAACTAATATTATTGGCAGATAATGGGGAAATTCAAACATTAGTTCAAACAATCTTTTCCAGCATATTAGCATCTTAAAGTAATTAATAAAAAACTTTCTCACAATTAAGGAGAAAGCCTTAGTAATATAAGAAGATTTTAAGGAAAATACTGAAAGTCTTGCAGAAGTGTTATCTTTCAGTGAAAATGGTGGTTAAATGAGTGACTTCCACAGTATTAAGCTTTTTGGTGAAGTAGTATGCAGTATGCATAAAGAAGTTGTAAAGATATTTCCCTTTGTATTAAGAACTTTTCTTTGCTGAAAAAGTCTACATTCTGATTTTGATTTTAAGTTTCATTGAAATTGGTCTTGACTAGAAGCAAATGCCCTCAAAAGTCCTGTTTCAAGTGAGGAAGTCAGAGCCCCAGGGTTTAAGGCTTCAAAAGATTGAAGACCATCGTGCTAGGTGCATAATTTGAGTGGAGATTTACTGCACCCGATTTTTGTAAGGACTTGCATTATTTCAGTTAGGGCTTTGATTACACTATTAGGGCTTTTGACTACAGTTACGTTGGTTTTGAGTAATTTACCTTACCTCTGATTTTCCTCTGAGTGCTTGATTTTGTAGGACTCAAAAATACCTCGATTTTGTAGGACTCAAGTTATTTTTACCACAAATGTGCACATTATATGCTAGCAGAAGGGACTCTGCCACCTTTTAAGAGAAGGAAACTCATAAGGGAGTTTTAAGTATCATTGTCCTAAAATTTCAGTTTGATTTTTTGACACTTTCTTGTGTGCTATGGTCATTAAAATCAGTTCCAACTCTTGAAATTTGTATATATGTTCTCATTCACTTTATTTTGATTTGAGTGTTCCAATTTTAATTTTAAATGCAATTTTCATTTGAAGTTTCAGTCAGGTGCTTTTTATGTATTAAGCTATAAGTCTTTACACCTCAAAATGGACTGTGCTTTTTTGGCTATGCTTGGGTGGTGAATTTATCTCCCTAAATGTTGCAAACCAATTTTTAAAAAAAAAAGATTTATTTATTTATACATACAAGCTGGAGTACAGGCCAGAGGCGTGGGGCGGCGAGAGTGTTCACCAGAGACAGAGTGGGGAGCAGAACAGGCAGATCAGAAATACACTGCTGAGGGGAGCAGCGGGCTAGGCAGGAGAGGTCTGCCGCACCATGTGGGAATCTCCCCGGCTGGGCGTCCAACTCGCATCGCGTGCTGCCGACAGCACAGTGCAGCACTCAACCGCTGCGCCACCAGGGAGGCCCTGCAAACAAATTTTGAACAGATAATGAAGTTAAATTTTTGAAGGACCGTTTAACATAAAAGAAATGCTAACTCTTACAGTTCACTTTCTTGTACATAAAGGACCAGCTGCTTTCTTAGAATGTGAGGCCTAAGGTGGATATGTAGAACTCCTGGTTTATTAGAGTACAAAACAGGCTTGATCTCCATGTTTTCTTTTTTTTTTCTGTTGGTAATTACAGTGTGTGTGTGTGTGTGTGTTTAAATATATAATTGACATCAAGCAGTGTATTCATTTTAGCTGTACAACAACATAATGATTTGATACATGTATATGTTAAGAAATGGGGCCTCCCTGGTGGATCAGCGGTTGAGCACTGTGCTGTGGGGCTGTCGGTAGTGCGAGATGCGGGTTCGATGCCCAGCCTGGGAGAATCCCACATGGTGCGGCAGACCTCTCCTGCCTCGCCCGCTGCTCCCCTCAGCAGTGTATTTCTGATCTGCCTGTTCTGCTCCCCACTCTGTCTTTGGTGAACCCTCTCGCCGCCCCGTGACTCTAGCCTGAACCCCAGCTTGTATAAATAAATCTAAAAAAAAAAAAAAAAAAGAAATGACTGCCAGAATGAGTTTAAGTTAACATATATCACCACACACAGTTACAGATTTCTTTCTTGTGACAAGAACTTCTTTATTGCCACCATGTGTCAGTATAGAGTTCAGTTTTTCAAAAGATGTTGGAAATCTGAATTTCTAACAATCTGAATTTGTGTGACAAATTTTATTTACTTTTGCTTATTTTAAAAATAATTTTATATAAATTTAAAAAAGGATTTTATTTACTTTTTTTGAGTAGAAGAACTGGGGTGCAGGCCAGAAGTGTGGGGGTGAGAGGAGTCACAGAGTGGGGAACAGAACAGGCAGATCTACTGAAATACACTTAAATTTTTAAAATTTCCCCAATTTTGGGTCTCCCTGGTGGTGTAGGTGTAAGTCTCAGCGCTATCATGTTATCACCACTGAGGCATTGGGCCTAGGGAGCTAACCCACATATGGTGCAGCAGACCTCTCCTTCCTTGCCTTTTGCTCCCCTTAACAGTGTATTAGTAGATCTGCCTGTTCTGCTTCCCATCTGTCTCTGGTGAATCCTCTCAACCTCCACCTCTGTCCTACACCCCAGGTCTTGTATACATATGTACATACATCTTTGTAAAAAAATTCGCCAATTTTTATTTTTTAATTAATTAATTTTTTCTCACCACCATCCCTTATATTCCCCTATCCCTTTCTTCCTACTCCTGGGAACCTCAGAGCCCTTATGGTGTTTTTGTGGTATTTTACTTTATGAAATCATCTGCTATGTAAATGTCTAGGATTTGTTTTTGTCATTCCAACTTGCTTTAATACATATAATTCCCTCCATTTTGAATTTCACCTTTTTTTTTTTAAATGACAGTAATATTCCATACTGTGAATATACGTCTTGATCCAGTCATTCATTGGTGGACATTTAGGCTGCTTGTGTGTTCTCACTATTGTAAATAGTGCTGCTAAACTTTGGGAGGGAGTGAAAAGGGGGGAGAGAGTGAGAGCAAGCATGTGTGTGTTTTGATGGTTTCATGTCCTTGGTTAGATATCCAAGAGTGGGCTGCTGGATCACATAGTATTTCCATTTTAGTTTAAGATAAATCCAGATCACTTTCTATAATAGCTATACCAGTGTGCATTTCTACCAATGGTGTGGTAGGGTTCCTTCCTCTTTCTTTACATTCTCTCCACTTCTTGTTGTTGGGGGTCTTTTTAATATGTGTCATTCTCGTGTGTGTAAGAATGGTATCTCATTGTAGTTTTAACCTGCAACTCTTATTGGAAACTATGATAAACATTTTTTCATATATCTGTTGATCTTCTGGATATTCTCTTTGGTGAATCGTTCACCATTGTTGGTGATGAGAACTTTTAAAATCTTCATTTTCTTAAATAGTCCTTTCGTTTAGCTGTTAACTCTGAAGTGTTTATTTCAGAAGATTTTTAATGGAAATATCATTCTTACTGACCTACACAAAGTATAGCCTGTTTTCAATTCTTGAGCAAGTAAAACTTTTGAACTTTAAAATAAGACTTAGTTAACATTACTTTTATAAAAATAGAAAGATAATTTAAGTGTTTGTTACTGATACAATTTTTTTTACCTCCATATGTTTGTATGTATTTTTTAAAATGTGTTTATGCTGTGCTGCTATGTAGCATTTTGGGGAATCTTTCACTTTTAAAGTAAAAACACTTTTTTGATTACAGAAAGACCCAAATGGGACCAGAAGTTTGCCAACTGGAAGTTCTCTTCTTCAAGAAATTGAAGTACAGAATGAGGAGGTGGCAGCTTTTTGTCAATCCATTACAAAGTATGGAATTTTTCTTTATAGGTTAAAGTTTATTTTTTAATTAAATGCTTATTTAAAAAAATTAACTTGAAACCAATTTATTGTTACTAATTCTCAACATTTTAAAATTTTAATTATTTTCTCTCTGGAGCTAAATTTTGTGATAGTTAATTGGCACATTAACTTAGACTTAAGTTTAGCCTGCATCCTTCTCATAAGGTTTCTGAGTACTTAGAAGAAAAACCTGAGGGGAGACCATAGTCTTTTTATACTTTATTAACCAGTGAAAATGTGGCTTACATATATAAGTTTTGGTGCACTTTGAAAATAATTTTATTTTGTGAGACTTAATTTTGCCATAAAGTTTCTTGCATTCAAAATACTCGTCTAGGGGCCTCCCTGGTACCACAAGGGGTTAAGTCTCAGCACTATGAAGCTATCCACCACCACTGCAACTTGAGTTCAATCCCCAACCAGGGAGCTTCCCACGTGGTGCAGCAGACCTCTTCTGTCTGGCCCACTGCTCCCTTCAGCAGTGTATTTCAGTAGATCTGCCTGTTATGCTTCCCACTCTGTCTTTGGTGAATCCTCTCGCCTCCCCACACCTCTGGACTACATCCCAGTTCTTGTATGCATAAATAAAAAAATCTTAAAAAAAAAATACCGTTCCTGTTTTTAAGAGATATTATAACAGCTAATATTAGAAGAGCAAGTACATTGTTCAAAGATTAGAAAAATGTATTCCTAGATGTTCTCTCATTCTTAAATATAGTTAATAGTATATAGCTGAAAAAACTGACTCAAGAGAAGTAACCTACCAAAATTTACTTAACTAGTTAGTAACAGCCAGTTCTCCTTTGCCTCTGTTTTCCTGCCTTTATATCACTGTCTTGGCTGGGGGTTCTGTTAGAATTCCTAAAATCTCTCTTAAAGTAGCCCAAATCAAGGAAAGTTAGGTATTGGTTCACAAAACTCATAAAACAGGAAGAGGAAGTTTGGGGCAGACCTCAGTGACAGCAAGATTGAGGAATTCACATACTGTAATTCATTTCTTCTCTCTTCAGAGTTCCCCTTTTCTTTTGCTTCCTTTTTTTCCCATGCCCTTTCTGCATGCTAGTTTCATTTTTTTTTTCATTTTTTAATTGTTGTTATTATGTCTTTTACATTATTGTGTATTCCCCATAGGTTTCTCACCACCAATTTACCAGCAGTGAACCATCACCATAGTCCCTTGTGTTCTTTTCTCCCCCATTCTGAGCCCTTATTCTCCGCCTCTCTCACTGAATTTTCTTCTACTGCAGATGGTGCTTTTAAAGTAAGGTAATATAGCCACTGATAACTTAGACTTCATATTCTAGTGGTCTTGGTAGCAGAGGGAAAAGAGCCAACAGAAAAATTCCTCAGAAGGAAAGAGGGAAGCCCTGTGAAGTAAAGTGTGAAACAACAAACATTGTGGCTGGAGGTTGAGATTTGTTACCAAAAGAAGGGAAAGTAGATCACCTATGGGGGAGTTTATTCTGAATCTAGCATTTTTTTTCTAGTGTGATCTGCCTTAAAGTAGAGCTTCGGATTCTTAGATCATTTTTGAGTACATAAATCATTTTAAATGTCAAAGAACTTACTGATATTTAAATAGAATTTCTAGACTATTGGTTATTTCATTAAAACTGCCTTCTTTTATGTTACCTTTTAACTAGCATTTGTTTTTTTTTTCAGAATATCTTGGGAGGGGGGATAGAAAAACATAAGTATAGATGTACCATTGTTTCACATTCTTGTTAATGTTTTGACTTAGAATTTGTCCCCTCAGGTGTGGTTAAGCAAATTACATATATTAGAAATTATCTATGCTTTTTTGCTATTCTACCATTGTGTATGTGTGGTTAATGGCTTGGAAATAATCTTTTTCCTTAATGATTTAGAAGTAATCTGTTAAATTTCTCTAGTTTTTTAATTTATTCCCCAAAGAAGCTTGGTGTGCTTTCTCTTATACTGTTGAATGACTGCTGAATTTAGTTTTGCAAATTAAGAAATTGGGCTGATTTGCCTCCCTTTACCTCCCCCCCCATTGGAATCTTAGAATGTTTACACAAATTCTACCTCTAATATAAAATGGTTGTTATTGTTTACACACACATGTACACACACACACACACACACACAGAGAAGCTTATGCTATATGACACCCTAGGTGAACAATAGATAATTCATTTTGTGATTTTATTTTCAATAATAGAATATGATTGCAACAGGCATTTATCAGAGCAGTAGTAGGTAGAGGTGTTTTTGATGCTGTATTCTAGGACCTTCTCTTGTTCCGCTGTGACCAGGATCAGAAAATGTCTCTTGAAGAAATTAGTGGCTCTATTTTTTTCAGTGTGCTTATTTCTGTAGTGGATTTTTAAAACAAGTACCTATACTCCTAAAAATTCAAATCTTTACTTTTTGAAATCTCCTAAAATTATTCATTTAATCCTTTTGATTCAGCTATGACATTAGTGTCAGACAATGAAGCTGATAATTGTATACAGTTCAGATGACTATATAACAGACTAGGAATTTAGTGCATGTTCGAGGTCTTGTTTGGTGTTCTTTTCTTTAGATTTTTTTTTTTTTTTGCTTCTGTGAAATTAGGCAGTTTGGACTAGTAATTTCAAAGGGTCTTTTTTAAAGTTCTATAATACTTTGATTCAGGATGTTTATTATTACTGATTTTTCCTGCTCTTTATTATTTATTTCTCTCCTTTCACATTTACTGTAATTGACAAAGCTTGCTATACCTACTAGTTACATATAGGAATGAATGTTAGATACCACTGGAAGTTTTTGCTGCTTCTTTAGTGGTCTCCTAGGGTAAGGTGAGGAACTATACTTCATACTTGTCATTGATAATCTTAATATATGGCTCAGATCTGATATTTATAGTTTATAATAGTATGTTGACTCCCTGTATGTTTTCAAGGACCCCATCCCTACAGTTAGTTAATTTTATTCTAAAGAGTGCTGACTCTGTTATTTCCCATAAAGTACTATTAGTTCAATTAAAACTTTTAAAAACTCTCATTTTATCTCTTCCCCTGTCCTAAGTTTGCATGATTTGCTAATGTCTGTACCTACCATTAGCTTGATTGAGCATATTAGGAAAATAAACCATAAATAGTTTTAGTGTATGTATAGAGATGTTTTATTTTCTGAACACTGTTTAACCACATTAAACAAATAAAACTTTCTATGGTGTTGATATGGAAAAATGGAAATAACTTTATGGAAAATTAAAAATATACTATTATTGGCAGTTACCTAGGAATATCAAGCTGCAAGATATGGTTAAGAGTATCCATAAAACACCTTATTTGGTCTATTATATTTAAAGGGAATAATTTACTCAGAGAGCAATGGTCTATCTACTAATTCAATTTGTTTTTAATGTTTAAAAGTTTATTTACAAACACATTTTAAAAAAACCCAACTCTGTGGAGTCTATTACCATCTTAGTCTTTCCCAATTTTTACAAACCAGAAACATCTGAGAATAGAAGAAATTACCAATTTTACAGGAAAACCAAGAAAATTACTGTATTTTTCTGGAGTAAGTGTCCTCTAAGGTGTAGAGCAGAAACAAATTACTCATTAATTTTTTTTTTTACTATGGTGAAATATACATTACAAAATTTACTATTTTAACCATTTTTATACATGCAGATCTGTGATGGTACATTCACATTGGTATGTAAAGGAAAAGAAAATGAAGAGGTTTCTCCCAAAGTCAAATTCATTGAATGCAATTTTTGTCTAGTAGGTTTATGAATACCATGAATACCTTCTACACAATTCTTCCCATCCTCTAAGTTTTACAGGTCTCTTTGAGGAAACAAAGGACTCCTAGCACTGTAAGGAGCCATTTGTATGTTTTTTTTTAATTCTGTTGTTGTTGAATTCTAAGAGCCAAAAACAATGTTGGTAGGAAAAAAGGACTTTTCAAAAAAGATTTTTAAAAAACAATATACTGTTATCCCTCTGGCAGTTACATTACTTATATTATCAATGACTCATTAAAAATATACCATTTTGTATAATTGCACTGTGTAGCAAAAGAATCATTGGAAACAGAACCTCATTTTAATGTCTTTTATCTGATGTGTGCTTGGTTAATGTTGAATGTTACCAAAGGTATCCTGGCAGTGCTTAATCTCTTTCCTTGGGTTCCTTTTATTTAAAATCCTAGTACTTGGCATTTTGACAGGGTTCATTCATTGTAGCTCTGATGAGCTGCTCTAGAATTGGACAAAGACATAGAATTGAATGGCTGTAAATATGCACAGCCTTGTTCAGGGTTCTGAATTGCAGCTTAAAAAATGTTTTTTTTGTTTGTTTGTTTTTAATTTCTTTCTTGTACAGATTGAAGACCAACTTTCCACACACCAGTCACTGCACAAATCCAGGCTATTTGTTAAGCCCAGTCATACTGCATAGAAACATCTGTGGAGAAAATGCCAGCGTAAAAGTCTCTATTGAAATTGAAGGATTTCAACTACCAGTTACTTTTACGTGTGATGGTAGGTTTATAGTTCCCCAACCATCTTGTTTTGCTTTCACCAGGGAGAATGTTTAAATTGTTAGTATTATCCTATCAGAGATAACCAACTCTGTTATCATTAAGTATGCTTAAAAAATGTTTGTGTGTGTGTGGCAAAATACTTAACATTCTTTAGTTAGCCTTTTCCAAAAAAGTTCTTCCTGTGGATAGTTTTCTGGGTAAGGACCAGTAGGAGAACAGTTTACCTTTATGACTACTTATTTCTCTGAACAGTGCTGTGTAACTTTGGTTAATTAGTGACTCCTGGACAAAGGCCCTCAAGCATTAGGTAGAAAAGCTCATTATAGTCCATTTTTTAATTTTCATTTTATGGCAAGAAGGTGCTTGTTTGTTTATAAAGAACTCTCAGTGAAATTGAAATTCCAGTTATCCTGATGAATCCCCTCTAAGGTGAAGAAAATTTTCCTTTGGTTCTAGCTCTTTCTTCCAAACTTGATGTGGGTGTTTTTTCAAAAGACATTATCTTGAAAGTTTGCTTTTTGTTTTTAAAAAAATCTTATTTTTTTTTTCAGTTATTGTTTATCACATTGTATATTATTTTAATGGGATTCTAACAGTATAATAAGATCCTAATTTTCTGCCTTACTTTGACCTAAATATTATTCAGTTTTTTTTCCTAGAATGGTTATGATCAGAAATGTTTCTAAAATTTAAATACTTTCTTTGTGGGACTTTCAAGGACCTGTGAAAAAATAGTCTGAAATTAAATGCTAGCCAACTAGAGCAGTCATTCTTTTAGTTCCAAAGGAAGATATTTGTTTGAAACATATCTTAAGTCTTGGTATGGGAAATCATTTAAATCTAAGTGTGTAGTAAGAGTTAATACTAAAATTGAAAACGAAAAAGATCAAGTTCTTTGATTAATAAGTGTGAGTAAACAGATAGCAAATGTTTTAATTTGTATCAAATTTTGACTAAATCTAAAAATCTGATTAATTAAAAGAATTTTCAAATGCCCATTTGTTTTTTCATAAACATGCACATTTCTAATATGTATCTCTGTTAAGAAATGTAGCTATATTATGGTAGAAGTGGATTGTGTCTTAAAGCAGTGTTACTTTACATTTGACTATTCAGAAATGTATCCTTTCTGCCAAGCTGTTAATTTTCATGATGTTTGAATGTAATAACTATCTTCTAAACTGAAAAAAGCAGTCCTAGTATATAAATAGGTTATTTAAAAAGCTTTAATATTTAACGGTATAAGTTTAGTGTCCAGCTTTTACCAACAATGGTAATTAAACAGTAGTTCCTACTTGCTGCTTTTTTATTCTTCACTGAAGAATTTGTCAGCCAAATGTCAGACATTTAAAGTGACAGTTCCCTTTCCTTATGATTTGTTTTAAATCATTCTTTACTGGATACTACTAATAGCGTCTTTGGAAAAGTCTATAATAGGAAAGTAGCTGTCTTAGCTTAGACCTGTCTTGTCTGATACTGTAATCCCATGTCACATGTGTCTCCTGAACACTGGAAATGGGACTAATATAGATTGAGGTGTGATTTAAGTGCAAAATAAACACTGGACTTCAAAGACTTAGTTTGAAAAAAAAATAAGATAACTTATTGTAATATTTAAATTTTGGTTACATATTGAAATGATATTTTAGATATAGCAGTTATATAAAGCATTAAAATGGCTTCTTTTTTTACTATTTAAAATTTGACTACTAAACATTTTAAATTATATGTGTGACTTGCATTTGTGACTCGTATGAAATTGCTGTTGTTTAGTGCTGTCTTGAATTATAAGAAATACAAACTAAAAATGTGTACGTATGTGAAGTGAGCAAAATGAAATTGACAACTAACTCTTTTACAGTGAGTTCTACTGTAGAAATCATTATAATGCAAGCCCTTTGCTGGGTGCATGATGACTTGAACGAAGTAAATGTTGGCAGCTATGTTCTGAAAGTTTGTGGACAAGAAGAAGTACTGCAGAAGTAAGTTTATTCATTTAACTACTGAGCACACTTCGGAAATTTCATTTTTAGCAATTCAAGGTAGAAAAATTGTAAGTTAAATTTATAATCCAAAAGTTTGTTAGGTCCCTTTGAATTGATTCCTTGGATCAATAAACTTGTATTGAGCTATTTAAGACATCGTGGCTTAGACAATGGAGAGATTTTAGAGATAATTAAGATGTGGTATTGCCCTTAAAAGAGCTTGTAGTCTTAACAGGAAGAGTGGAGAACAATATGTTCATAAGTGATTTGTTTTTTCTTTCTAAAAAGAATCAGTAGTTACATCATTATAGATACCTTTTTCCTTTGGTAGCATGACTATAACAGTTGTAACCTGTGATTTTCTTCAGTTGTCTAAAATAATCATTATATAAATCTTTTCTACTAGCCAAGTGATTTATTCTTTCTAACATTTAGTCTAGTTGTTTTACAGAGTTCATTCTCTTAAGTATCTAGAAATGCAGTGTCCATATTTTTCTTATTTCCTTCTTTATCTTCTTTCCTTTGATTCTTCTAAAGTAGAAATTATTTTTCTATTTTAAGTGCTCAATGCAGTTTAAAGTAGATCACTGTATTTTCCATTCTCTTTATGTTGCAGATACAATTTATATTTCACTCTATCTATATAATTTTTAGTTTGAGTATAACAATGATTAATAATTAATGTATTTGACAGTAATCATTGCCTTGGAAGTCATGAACATATTCAAAACTGTCGAAAATGGGACACAGAGATTAAACTACAACTCTTAACCTTCAGTGCAATGTGTCAAAATCTGGCCCGAACAGTAAGTGTGCATACCTTATAAATAAATTGCATGTTGTTGAATCTGAATCATTCTGCTAATTAATGAATTTGCAGTTTGTACATTCTCTTGTTATTTCTGGGTTGGTCTGAAATGATGAACTTTTTCCTCAATGGGAGTCTTTCAGCAGACGGGGGATGATTTTTAATCATGAAGGTTTAGGCAACTACTCAGAGGTGGAGGCATATTAGAAAATCAAAGTGGAGAAATTAAAAAGTTGATATATATAGTTTTGCACAGGAGTGAAAACACAGGGGTCAAAGAAATGAGGAAGAAGGAAGAAGTTTGTGTACGATACACAGTTTTTGGGAAAAAAAGATATATGACCTTGTACCAAATTGAGAAAAATGAATTATTTTCACCAAATGGAAACTAATTCTCTATTTTAAAAACTCAGTACTTTTTTTGAGGTTTAAGCAAAATAGAGTGAAGGAAAATTAAGTCATTGTGTTTACTAAATAAACCCTGGATGAATTTTAATTTCTAAAGAAACTTATTCTTCATTTGGTAGAATTTTGGATGAAAAAATATGAGTAATTTCTATTTTACTTTTCTCAGGTTTTGCTCCTATATAATATAGAATTTATTTCAATTGGGTGGCAACTGCTTCACAAAATTCAGTACGTTTTAGCAATCATTGTTAACTTTTTTCAGTTTTTTAGGGAGTAATGTTTTTGAATGTATTTACATATAAAGAGTTACCATAAAGATAACAGTACATTTTCCATTGGGGATAAGAAGAAACTTGATTATCAATAGAAAAAAATAATGCAAAAATTCAGATGATCGCTTCTCCGTCTGACCCCATCCCTCCTTTATCTGGCTGTCAACCATTTTTAAAAGTGTTTTTAGTTCTCCATTATATTTAGAACAGAAGTAGTTTTTGCTTTGGTGTTATTTATATGTCAGAAATAAGACTTAAAATCATTTGTATTTTTCCATTTAGAAACAAATTTTTCATAATATTGATTCATTTTTTTAGTTTTAGAAATAATCATTCTGATAAGATTTTATCCTCCATACTGAGAAAATCACTTTAGTTTGAATTAGTTTATTACATACTTAACCATATTAAAGTTGACAATACAAAGAACAAAAAGTGAATTAGATTTTTTGGGTAACATTTATATGTATCTGTTTGGTTAGGCAGAAGATGATGAAACACCTGTGGATTTAAGCAAACACCTCCATCAAATAGAAAAACCTTATAAAGAAGTCATGACAAGGTATGGCATCTAAAGCATTCATTATAGGTTCAAACATTTCTCTTGAATGTGAATATATTTGTTTTGGTGATGGGGCCTCCCTGGTGGCACAGCGGTTAAGTGCTGCACTGTGGAGCTGTTGGCAGCGGCAACACGAGTTCGACACCGGCTTGGGAGATTCTCACGTGGCACGGCAGACCTCTCCTGCCTCACCCGCTGCTCCCCTCAGCAGTGTACTTCAGTCTATCTGCCTGTTTTGCTCCCCACTCTGTCTCTGGTGAACCCTCTGGCCGCCCCACACCTCTGGCCTGTACCCCAGCTTGTATGCATAAATAAATCTTTAAAAAAAAAACTTGTTTTGGTGATTAAAACAATCATATTTGTATATCATATCCTTCAGCTACCTTAACTGTCCTTTTTTTTAGACACCCTATTGAAGAACTTTTAGATTCTTATCACAGCCAAGTAGAACTGGCCCTTCAAACTGATGTAAGTCTGAATTTACATTTTGACATGATCACTTAAAGATTCTTGTCTTAAATCACTTAAAGGAATCTATTCCTTTTTAAATGTTGTTGGTGTTGGATTAAACATTTTGGTACTATTTAAACTAGATTCTGTTTATATGCATTATGTTGATGTTTGATGACTTTTCTTGACCTAATTCTATAATAACAAAAATTCTCAATGTTTAAATTAACATGTTTATTCTTCAGCTTTATTACTAAGCAGAACTTTCAGTTCAATTTAAAAAGCATTGAATGTTTTCTATATGCTACATGCCAGAGTTAGGAAATTGAATGACCTAGTTCCTGCCTACCAAGAAATTAAAATGAGGAATGGGGGATACTAAGCAATTTCAAGATATTATAGTAAATGCAGTAGAGGTATGCATTGGGATTTAGAGATCAAAAAGGGTACTTCTCTCAGCTTGAGGTTCCAGGAAGGCTTCGTATGGTTTTTGCCTTAGTGATGTGTCTTAAATAATGAGTTAGTCAGAAGAAGGTTGGGAGGGGGATGTGAAAAAAAGCACCCAGTCGTACTGCATAAATGGAAGTGTATAAACACTTCTGTAATAGAATACAAAGTGTGAAGATTGGGAGATAACATTAAGGATATCCAGGTGTGAATTACCACCTTATAATTCATATTAAGGATTTTTACTTTAGGTCAGGGGGCCATATCCAGTCCACTTCCTAATTTAAAAAAAAAAATTTTTTTTGAAACACAGTCACACCTCCTTGTTTATATACTGTGTGTTACTGTACTCTAATACTAAAGTTGAGTTGTTGAGGCATAGAAATATATGTCCTGAAAAGCCTAAGCTACTTAACTATTGGACATTTTACTGGAAAAGTTTGCAGGAGTATTTTTAGCTGAGGGTAGTGAGTTGGGTGAGGTGAGTGACTTGTTTAGTCCTGAACTCTTGAAATCACTCTGGCCATACTGTGGAAGTTAGATTTATTGCTGGCAGGATTGGTTTCAAGGACACTGCTTAGAAAGGTTTTTTTTTAATGATAGTCCAAGTAAAAGATAAGAGTGTGGTGATGATGAAAAGGAGGAACCTGATTAATAATGTTTAGGAGATAAAATTGGTGAGATTTTGATAGGTAATGAGTTGTAAAAGAAGAAGAAATAGTATAGAATGACTTTCAGATTTCTAACTATTTGTACATTATCAGCACATAAATATATTGTTTTGTACAAGAAATGTTTACTGAATATCTTATTTTGAACTACTATTATAGCTGCTGAGAATATAACAGTGAGTAAAAGAAACTATTAATCCCTGCCTCTTTAGAGTTTATTTTCTAGTTGGAGACAGACAATAATATAAACTAGCAAAAATATATTAGTTGGTAAGTGCTATAGAGAAAAATCCTGAGGGCTGCAGGGTTATTTATTTAGTATTTGGGAAAATGAGGTGTTTTCATTTAAGCATGAAGGTGAAGGGAATATTCAGTTTATAGTGTCCTAGTCTTAAGAGTGGAAAAGTTTCAATTTTTAAGGGATGGTACAGTACTAAGTTTCAACCCATTCTAACTGTACTTGGCATATAAATTGGCATAAATGCTTGATGAATGAATTCATTATATAAGATGTTTTTTAATGAGATGTACTTTAAACAACAGGGGAATGGAATTTTAAATCATCAGATAAATGATTTTATAATTTATTTGTACATGTATACTTCTGAGTTGTGGTGAAATCGACTAGTTGAATAGTACAGAGGGATTATCTTAAAAGTTTTTTCATCAAACAAAACTTAAGTCATGGTTGTGTAAATGCATATAATACATACAATTTAAGTCACTTTCCCAATGTTAATAATATGTGATCAACTTCTGAATAACTTGGTTTTTGATAATAAATTTTTGCAGGAGAGAGAAAATAATTGATGTTTTAATGTGGAAATTATTCCCAAATGAGACATGGATAGTGTCTCCAGACACTGGAATAGGAACGACAACTCCTTTTTTTATGATTTAGCAATTTGTTAGTAATTTATTGCTGCTACTACTTCTGATTTTAATCTGAAATTTATGTTTTTGTATATGAATAATTGTGTCAGGTACAGTGAAAATTAACCAGCCCTGTTCTTTCTTTCTTTAAATTATATAATTGAAAAGCTATCTTGTTTCTTTTTGTCATCAGAAAAGAGTAGAGGATATTTGTTCTTAGACACAACTGCAAGTTCTGTTTTCTGCCTTTATCTCTGAAATGATCCTTTAAATTCCACATACTTATATTTATTTTACTTTTTATTTTTAAAGAACCAGCACCGAGCGGCAGATCAAGTAATTAAAGCTGTAAGAAAAATCTGTAGTGCTCTAGATGGTGTAGAGACTCTTGCCATTACTGAATCAGTAAAGAAGCTAAAGAGAGCAGTTAATCTTCCAAGGAGTAAAAGTGCTGATGTGAGTATTTTTTAGAAATTAGCATTTTATTACATGCAAATGTGTACTTATATCATCATCACTTAAACTGGAAGATTTTTGCTTTTCTTGGCTAAAATGTTATCGTTGTAACTGCGGCTTTTACTTTTGAGTTGACCTAGTCACTTCCTTGGCAAGGTGGGGGAGATTCCCAGAGTAGGTGGACTGCTTTGGAAAAGCTTTGTGTAAGAGTTGACATTGAATAGTTGTATGCCAAACTGTGTACCTTTTGTGTGTAGAGGAGGAACTCTAACATAAATTAGTCAGGTGGAGGTTTTAAAGTAGGTATTGAGGCCTTTCTTGATATTATACTGTTGTGTTTAGTAAAAATTCTCCCCATGGTATTTCCATGGGGTTTAATTAGCTCTGCTCATGGGGTGTTCACAGCTCTGTTCGGGAAGATGAGAGAAGGTGAATCATAACACATAATAAATTCAAAGAAAGGAGAAATTATATTGATATATCCCTCAACAGATGCTTAGTAGCTTGTTCAACCCATTCATTCTTACAGAGATCCTATCCATGTGAATTCGGAAATTTGGATCTGTCTCTTTTTTCTTTTTCTATGCTTGCTTCTAGAAATTAGAACATTTATATGAAATTACTTGAATGTGATTGACTATCATGGCCCTAATGTTGTCTGAGGCTTGTATTCATTATACTCTTTGCTGGATAAAGGAGTAAGCAGAGAGAAGGAGGAGAGCTTAATTTAAACAAATTATAAGAACTTTTTTTGAGTCACTAAATAATAATAGAGTTCTAGTTTCTTTAGGAATGTTCTTATACCAATAGAGCAACTAAGGGAAAATAAAATACTGTATTAGTTTATTCATTACTTTTGGGTTTCAAATCTTAATTAGTAAATTGTCTTAATGAGACATATTTAGTTTAGTTTCTGTGTTTTACAGTAATTTTCAGTTACTCTATGATTTTCTTGATAATACATGCATGTGTGTGTTTGGTTAGGGGTTTTCACCTGCATTCCTTATTTATTGTTTTATTACTTCTGCATACACTTTTAGGGATTTTTCTGCTGTGAAGGTTTCCTCTGATAAAGCATTTGATTTAATGCATTAACTAAAGGTAAACATATATCACAGACAGTTTTCTAATTAATTTGTATGCTTGTATGCAGGTCACTTCACTGTCTGGAGGAGACACTGGCAGGTGTTCATCTAGGGGT
The DNA here is from genome assembly GCA_004024925.1 of Scalopus aquaticus. Classification (NCBI taxonomy): domain Eukaryota; kingdom Metazoa; phylum Chordata; class Mammalia; order Eulipotyphla; family Talpidae; genus Scalopus; species Scalopus aquaticus. Next base: position 116,666 of record PVIJ01002842.1, on the reverse strand, counting down.
ATGTCCTTAACTTATTTGAATTTTAGCAATAAAATGCTGTATCAGAATATTATATTAACAGTTTCTTTAAATCTAGGCTCACTGAATCCTGAAAATCCTGTTCAAGTAAGCATGGATCAATTAACTGCAGCAATTTATGATCTTCTTAGACTCCATGCAAATTCTGGTAGGAATCCTGCAGCCTGTGTCCAAAGTAACAGGAACATCAAAGAAGCATGGACCACAACAGAACAGCTCCAGTTTACCATTTTTGCTGCACATGGAATTTCAAGTAATTGGGTATCAACGTAAGTAACTGATTAAAAGAAAATCACATAGCTTTACCAAGAATTATTCTAATCTTGTAAAAGGTCAGCATCCATGCTTATATTGGATATAAATGGATAATACAGGAATCACCAAATACCTTTGGAGTTTTCATAAAATTTTCTTAGCTGTTTGACACTGTTCTAGTGAAAAATGTCATTTCACTGCATATTAAAAAAAAAGGAAAGAATATATATATTTAACCTCACTGATTAATAAGTTAGTCATTTTGTGACTTATTGTTTCTGCCTTCCCTTTAGAACGAAGGTAATCTGAAACAATATCATGGGACTAGACATTTTTTCCCCTCTTTGCTAGTTTACATTTTATTGATTGTTAAGCTTTAAAGTCTACAAGAAATAGTCTGTTGAATTTTTAATACAGGTTTTTCCTTTTTGATCTTTTTTTCTGTTGTTGTTAATGCCATAAAGTTTGCCAGTTCAGCTTATTTGGAAATGTCTGGTTTAAATTGAAACATTTGAATTGAGTTTAGTGAAATAGTTTTATAATAGCTTAAAGCTATAAAGTAAGGGAAAACCTAGTGAAAAATTCTGCTTAAATTGAACTTTAAAAGTGAATACACAAATAATAAATTTTTTAAAATTATGTAATGACTTGAAAGTGGCATATTAGTCATTCAATAAATACTTACCAAGCACCATCTATAGGCAGTGTTCTTACTACTGGGGACTCAGTAGTAAACAAGGTTGCAAAATATCTCTGCTCTCCTGGAACTGACATTTTAATGGTTATTACTACTATCTGAAGTTAGTTCATTCTTTGAAATAGTTACGGGTACAATACCCTCCACATCTTCCCCACACACACGTATACACACAGATAAAAGTAGGGACACTAATGAAGAGAACAAATACCCAGTAGAAGACAATGCAGCAAACTACAGTGTTAATTAAGAGAAAGTTAATACAGTGTTGAATTGAATAGGGACAAATGGAATGAAGTTGAGAAAAGCAATTAAATAGCTCGAGGTGATTTGTGAATCAATGAGATTAGATTTAAAACAGAATGATTAATAGATTGTATATATGAAGGAAGGGGTTATATAAGCTTCACAGTAAGTTAGAATATTAACGAACAGTTTGTTGAACCTAAGACTGCTATACTACCAAATTGCCTGACTGTATCTAACCAGCTCTGTACTTGTTGTAATTAGGGCTAAATCATTGCTGTCTAATGAGAGAATACAACAGCATATGTTCCCATGGAAGACTAACTCAGTGCATTCAGGCCCCTGTACCATTAACATGCTTAACTCTATTTCAGTAGCTTAGCAGAGGGAAATGGCGTGTAGGGAAGATAATGTTTATACTCTGTGTTCCTAGGGTTTTCTTAGAAATTAATCACTATTCAGTGTTACTCAACTAAAATCAAAAGTAGTAACTAAGCACAACATTGAGATAAATTTCTATCTAGTATCATTGTGGTACCCATAAGAGGGACCCCACCCCATAAGTGGGGATATATGGTCGACTCTGTACCTCTTTTGTTATGCCTCGTCCCTACTTGCTATATCTTTTCTCTATTTTTATAGAATTTGCAATGGTTCAAAACATATTTTTTCCCCCAAAACTTCAGTTGAGTGGTAGCCAAATTATTCCAGATTAATAGTCACTAATGATTAATGTACATTTGTATTGGTTAACTAATTTGTATTATAAAATAAAAATTAATTTTTTTCAGTTATGAAAAATACTACTTGATATGTTCCCTGTCTCACAATGGAAAGGATCTTTTTAAACCTATTCAGTCAAAGAAGGTTGGCACCTATAAGAATTTCTTCTATCTTATTAAATGGGATGAACTGTAAGTAAAATTTATGACTTTATATTCTTTTAGTATGACCTCTTTCTTACTTTTTTCCATGTATGAAAACTACCTTTCATTTTATTAACATTTTTATTAATTCATTAAATTCGTATTGATATTTTAAGTTATAATTAATAATTTTAAGAATTATATAAGATATAATGCTGTAGAGCAGATTGAAATTCTCCTTTAAAAATCTGAAATACTCTTTGGGGGTTCCCTGGTGGCTTAGGGGTTCAGTCTTAGTGCTGTCACCTTTACGACCTGAGTTCAATCCCTGGCCAGGGAGAGAACCCACATATGGTACAGCAGACATCTCCTCTCTCACTCACTGCTCCCCTCAGCCGTGTATTTCAGTAAATCCATCTGGTCTGCTTCCCACTCAGTCTCTAGTGAATCCTCTTGTGCCCCCCCAACCTCTGGCCTACACCCCAACTCTTGTATGCATAAATAAATAAATCTTAAAAAAAGAAATTCTTGACTAAATGCAGTAACAAATCTTTGAAGAAATGTTATCTATTTGAAATTTTTTTTTTTAAAGATTTATTTATTTATGTATACAAGCTGGGGTACAGGCCAGGGGCGTGGGGCGGCGAGAGGGCTCACTAGAGACAGAGTGGGGTGCAGAACAGGCAGATCAGGAATACACTGCTGAGGGGAGCAGCGGGCGAGGCAGGAGAGGTCTGCCGCACCATGTGGGATTCTCCCTGGCTGGGCGTCGAACCCCCATTGTGAGCTGCCGACAGCGACAGCTCCACAGTGCAGCGCTCAACCGCTGCGCCACCAGGGAGGCCCCTATTTGAAATTTTTAAAGAAATTTGTTTAAGATTTAAGTAAGTTAGCCAACCATGTAATTAGCTAATGGTACTCAGGATTGAAGGTTATTTGATAAGTCATATACCAAAAATTGTCAGTTTCATTAAAGAGCTAAAATTCAAATTTGACCTAATTTTTTTTCTATTAATACATTTTTCTCCCTGTAGGATCATTTTTCCCATCCAGATATCACAATTGCCATTAGAATCCCTTCTTCACCTTACCCTTTTTGGAGTTTTAAATCAGAGCAGTGGAAGTTCCCCTGATTCTAATAAGCAGAGAAAGGGGCCAGAACCTTTGGGCAAAGTTTCTTTACCTCTTTTTGACTTTAAACGGTAAGTGTAACTGAGTTATGTTAGTGAGTTACTGTGGACACACCTGTAGGATTAGAATTGGCTAGTGAACAGTGATAGGAACAATAACACATGAGATAATGAACTGCCTCAATTTTTCTGTGATAAAAGGAGGTAATTTCAGAGGCAAAGTTATTCTTCTGTAGTTTGAATATATCTATATGGATATTCAAAAGATAGTTTGCCATTCGCTGTTCCAGGGGAAAAGCAGCAATCAGTTCACTCTTTAACTGTCATTTAAAAGTATTGACGTAACACCATGATCTTATAAATGCCCAAGATATTAATAAAATAACTGTTTTTCCACTTCCTCTTCCATTCCCACCCATTTCCAATTTCAGAGAATCTACTACTGCACATTATTCCTTTCTCCATTCTCTTTTTCTGATCCACCCTTACTGCCGTGGACCCCTGGCCTTTAATCTCCAAAGTTCTACATGTTTGCAAAAACTTAATGATCCTTAGGTATAAAGGAATTCCTTTTTGAATTTTATGTCTCTTAATAGCCTCAGCTGACTATTTAAATTGTATTTTAAGTAAAAATATGCTCTATGAGACCATCAGGAGTCTTCCTAAATGAAAAAAAAAATTGAGTGAGTTTTGATTATGTTTCATATAAGTGCATGATAATAATTTGGAGAGAGGTAACACATTAAATGTATATTAAAATATCGCTTAAGTTTCTGTAGTCAAGAAACTTACTGTATTTAATAACAATAGTAATTGTAATAAACACATGACATTTACTGTGTACTAGGTATTATTCTAAATTCTGTATATATTCCATATATTCCTAATAACAACCCTATGGAGGTACATGGAAAAAATCAAAGTACAACGAGCTTAAGTGACTTTCCCTAGGTTACTTAGCTGATCAGTGGTAGAATTAGCTTTTTGTACTTCTGTTTCTGGTGGTAAAAGTGAGGGAGTGCTATGTTATCCAAACCACCACTTTGTGATATATTCCATTGACTTTCAAAGATTATTCTCATTTATATTAAGTTGTTTTGGGAACAGTCCTTGAGTCTTTACCCATTTTGATTCTATCCTCAACCTCTTTATTCCCAAGATAATGCTCTTTCATTTTCCCTCCTTTTGTCCCAACCCCACACATCAATGTGTTTACTGAAAAGCCTTGGCACAATGTAGAAATTGGTTTCTTCTGATGTTCTTAAAGGTGACATTCTTTTTATATATCTATACATTTATATACATGTATAAAGGTTTGAATATGAACAATTCAAATTCCTTACCATGCGTTTTGGGGTTTGAGTTAATATATAAAATGAAAACCACAGTATTCTTCCGTTTATATTCATGAAGGTTTTTAACATCTGGAACTAAGCTTCTCTATCTTTGGACTTCTTCACATACAAATCCTATTCCTGGAACAGTCACCAAAAAAGGATATGTGATGGAAAGAATAGTGTTACAGGTAACGATACGTCTTGACATATGGAGAGGTTTAAATCTCATTTCTTTCTAAAAAAGTGTATGTATGTCATGATTGGGGTTGTTAATAAAAAAGCCTAATTCATCTTGTTTCAAACTTAGGGTCTATCTTCAATTTAAATGTCAGTAAACCATTTCCTATTTCTGATAACTTAATAAAAAATGCACTTGTATGCATCTCAAGCAATGTATGTGTTAGAGTATTACTGCAATGGTATCACTTTCACAAAAGAAGCACTGATTTGCTATTCGATCTGAAAGTCACCTTAATTGCTATGAAAAATCAAGTTTTTTCAGCAGTAAAGAAATTAATGTGACAAATGTGAGGATTAAACTGTAATTTGATCAAACTTTTATTAATTGTTTAAGGTTGATTTTCCTTCTCCTGCATTTGATATCATTTACACCACTCCTCAAGTTGACACCATCATACAACAACACAACTTTGAAAACCTGGAAAATGATATAAAAGGAAAACTTCTTGATATTTTTCACAGAGATTCATCACTTGGGTATGTTCCTTTGGTTCTGTTTGGCCTGTTTTGATCCTGTTTTGTCTCTTACAGTATAAAGCCCAAGTTTATGGTTTATTAAATGTTCTGATTTAATGATTTAGCAATGTTCTTGTTATGGAAAGTTTTCTGTTTTTGTTTTTATTTATATAAAAAGACTATATGACTACATAAAAGTCAAGAAATTTGTACAATTCAAACTTTCTACATGATTAAAAAGAAAACAGACAGGGAAGTATATTTAACAGTAAATATCAATAGATTGATTTCCATAAATGTAAAGAACCTTTTCATATCAGTAGAAAAAACCAACACCTCAGTGGTAAAGTATACAAAAAATATAAATAGGTTACTTTTTTGGAAAAAAATTACAGTGACTTTTAAATGTCTGAAACTGTGTTCAACCTCTCAGTAATAAGGCCATGTAAATTAACATAAGATGCCATTTCATACATTTCAGATTGATGACAATTGGAACGTCTTATGTAAAGTGTTCCACAGAAAAGTGGAAATTACACTCTCAGTGGAACTTTTAAATAGCTTTTGGAATAGACCGTCCACATACTTTAGAAGGTATAAATATGGGTGTATGCCTTAGGGTCAACCCAGTCTTTTGGGGAAAGGCTGTCATTTAGCTTTTGTGCCATTTGCATTCACTCTGGTCACTCTGGATTCCAAATAGCTTGATTTGGGAAGAGAAATGGAGCCTCATTTAGCTTTCTGTTGAGTCTCAATGCTTTTGGGATCCTTTATTTGGCAGCTAGAATTGGTAAAGTAAACCATGTACTATTTTTGAAAGATAACATGGATGGTTTGAAAGATTGGGTACATTTGAATTTTTTAAGTTTCCCTTTAGAATACATCAAAGGGGAACTGGATTAGAAATGCAAATCTTCATGTGTAATTCCAGAACTACACCTTAGCCTTTAGAGTAATAGAATGTTCTATTGAGCAGGTGCCCATTTAATGCTTAGAAGACATTAAATAGGGGCAGATCTGTAAACACCCAATGGTCCTTTGACCCAGGAGGCCCAGAAACCTTTTCAAAGTGCCTGAGGTGGAAACTTGCCAATACATTTCAGTACTACTTGGTGTTTTTCACCATTTTCAAGTAAACGGTGGATGTATTACTACATTACTGAATGAATGGAAAGCAGATATCCCTGAGAAACTTAGGTGATTTTTTTATTAAAAACATCTGTATCAGTTTCTGATGTATTTCTGAATTATAATAAAAATGAATAAATGCTTTGGGAGAACAATTTAGCAAGAATGTATAACGGTCACAGTGTGCATCGTCTAGACCCAGCAAATATTTCAGTTATATATCTTAAAAAAATCTCTCTTATATTTGCTTCTGGAGACAAAAGAATATTCATTGTAGAATTTATTTGAATATAGTAAAGCCGCTACAAAATGGTCATTAATGGGGTTAAATTATGGTACATTTATCCAGTGGAGCTCTATGTAACTAATAAGAATGAAGTGGTAGCTATATGTACTAAATATAAGATATGTTTAGTGAAGAAAGCAAAGAGTTGATTTGTGTATATAGTGTGTTGCTATTAATATAAATTAAAAAAAGAAACTGTGTATATGTATATCTGCTTCTTTGTGAATAGAGTAGCTTAGGCAGCTGCCACTAGGAAGGAAATTGGAAAGAGCAGGACTTATTATGCACCTTTTTGCATTATTTATTTATTTATTTATTTATTTTTAAATATTTATTTATTTATACATACAAGCTGGGGTACAGGCCAGAGGCGTGGGGCGGTGAGAGGGCTCACCAGAGACAGAGTGGGGGACAGAACAGGCAGAACAGAAATACACTGCTGAGGGGAGCAGTGGGCGAGGCAGGAGAGGTCTGCCCCACCATGTGGGATTCTCCCCGGCTGGGCGTCGAACCCAGCATCGTGCGCTGCCCACAGCTCCACAGCGCAGCGCTCAACCGCTGCGCCACCAGGGAGGCCTCTTTTTGCAATATTTAATTTTTTTTTCAGTACTCTACATGAAGTAAATACTTTACAGTGCATGTGTAATATATACAAAGGTACATGGTTAGATAATAAAAGTATGCAATATTTTGTTCACATAACATTGTCAGTAAGGTTAAATTAGAATCTCCAAAACAAGTCCAATTTCATTTTGAATATATATCAATTAAACTATGTTGTTTTTGAAAAATTTGTTTAACATTGGCTTTTTGCATTATCTTTGATTTTACTTGTATAAAATGGATGAAATCTTTGGTATTCTTATAAAGGGTTCTGCTTTTTCAACTCTGATATTAGTGCCTGGCATCTGGCTGGACTTCAGTATTTTTATTGTATTAAACGACCCTTCATATTTTTGTAACCTTTTCATAACTGAGACTTTTATCAAGGTAGAATGATTTCTTCCCATTCCCCAAATTAGAATAGTGATGTTCTGAACATTTTCTATTGCAAATTAGTATTGATGATTCTACCAGGAAAGAGCTATCTTTGAATAAATTTCTTTTTTGTATTTTTAATTGTTAAAATTATAACTGTCATTGTGATACTGTTGAAAAGTGCTTTAATTCTGTCATGTATGCAGACTTTCTAAAGAAGATAAAACCTTTTTGTGGGAGAAACGTTATTACTGTCTGAAACACCCAAATTGTCTTCCTAAATTACTAGCAAGTGTCCCAAACTGGAAATGGGTTAATCTTGCCAAAACGTACTCATTACTTCATCAGTGGCCTCCATTGCACCCATTAACTGCATTGGAACTTCTTGATGCAAAGTAAGTCAACTGTGAATGAATATATTTGCTCTTTTTTGTCGGTTTTTCCAGTAGGGAGTTATGTTGCAGGAGTACTTACCTTTGTTTTAACATGAATGCAATTCAATACATTATAAATGTGTAAATGCATATTTCTACAAGCATCTTTTGCATTGAGGTTATTTAAAAAGGCATGCCATACGACTTAAGACTAACCTGAAGAGAGTTACATTGTAAATTTTGAATGATTTGTTTCATTTTTATGTTTTAGGCCAAAATTAATTTTATAAGCAATCTAAACAATCCCAAGATTGAATTTGTATAGCACAACAAGATTTTTCTCCTTCCCCTCCCCAGAGAAAAAGAAGAATGAACCATTGCTTTGTAATAAAGGGCTATTTGATTATTTTTTGTCAGGAATAGATTGAGATTTGTATTTTCAGGAAAACAGCTTAGTAAGAAATCACTGTAAAATTTGATTTGTGATACTTTTCTAGATTTGCTGATCAGAAAGTGAGGTCTTTAGCTGTGACCTGGATTGAGGCTATTAGTGATGATGAGCTAACAGATCTTCTTCCACAGTTTGTGCAGGTGAGGTTTTTTTTTTTTTTAACTAGTTATCTTTCTCACTCACCCCCCAGTTTTTGTGAATAGGTACTTGCTAACAGATCCCATTTCTGTTTTGATTAAAAGTAATTTTGTAGAGTGGGAATGTTGAGGTGAATTACATTTGGATTTAAGGTGATTTTTCCTTCCACTACTCTCAGCTGTTCCGCTTGAATATTATTTATCTGTATCTCTCTATAGTACATACATGCATACATATCTTCCTACTTGGTTTTGAATTCTCAGAAATATTAGATTCTGAGAACAAGCCAGATGAGCTTTTCTTTGATTTTTTTTTTTTTCCTTTATTGGCCATTTAGGTATACTTGTTACCCCAAGGTCTGTATTTTTCTGTTTGTTTTCATTAATTTAGTTGATATTCATTTCTTTCATTTTTTTATCAGTGTCATCTTTGATAAACAAGATTAATATTTGCTTCATAGTTTCCCTTTTGACAGTTTTATCCTAACAATGTGGTATGGATTTGACCACCAGTAACTTTCTTTCTTTCACATATAGGCGTTGAAGTATGAAATTTACTTGGACAGTTCATTAGTACACTTCCTTCTGTCCAGGGCATTGGGAAATATACGGATAGCACACAACTTATATTGGTAAGATTTAAATTTTTCTAAGTTCTTTATTTCCATTTCTAGTATTTTCAGAGATGACATACTCTTTAAGATTAAATGGTATGCTTACACAACTTACTGTACATACCAGATGTTTTCTTGAAAGTATTGAAAAGAAGCTAAATCTTTATATTTTTAGAAATAAAGCCAAAACTAACAAGCCTTTTATTGCAAAGGTATTTGTCATGTTAGAGCTCTATCATAATGAAGGTATTCCTGTTTGTGTAGCTTAAAATAAATTCCTAAATATCAAAATTTGGGGGCCTAGGAGTTAATAGTCTCAGCACTATCACCTCTACAGCCTGAGTTTGATCCTGAGCCTGGGGAAGAATCCACATATGGTGCATCAGACCTCTCCTGTCTTGCCCACTGTTCCCCTTAGCAGTGTATTTCAGTAAATCCACCTGTTCTGCTTCCCACTCTCCCTGGTGAATTTTCTCACCACGCCCCCGTACTTCTGGCCTACATTCCAGTTCTTCTGCGTTAAAAAAAAAAAAAAAAAAAGCAAAAATTGAACCTGTTACATTGATTTTTGAGAGACATTTATCCAGTTCTCAGACATGGCTAACAAATATTTTGCTATATTAGGCTCCTCAAGGATGCCCTGCATGATGCACACTTTGGTGCCCGTTATGAAAATGTTTTGGGTGCTCTCCTCTCAGTAGGAGGAAAAGGACTTAGAGAAGAACTTTTGAAACAGACAAAACTTGTGCAGCTTCTAGGAGGAGTAGCAGAAAAAGTAAGGCAGGCTAGTGGATCAACCAGACAGGTATGTACCCATAGGAAATATAAATATTTTGATTTTAAAGTATCTTTGTAGTGCTGTCAAGTTGTTACTCTTTTTTGTATGTGTAATAGCTTTATTCTTTCATTTGAGTTGTTTCATGTATTCTAGGTACTTTGCCTAGCTCTATAAATTTTAGAATCACATATTTTCTTCTGCAGAATAACAATGGGTTTATTTCTGGACTCTACTCCATGTCTATCCTTGTGCCATCCTTTTTTATTATATATCTTTGTGTAGTGAGTTTTAAAGTTGGGAAATAGGAGTCCTTTAATTTTGTCCTTCTTCAAGATTGTTTTGGCTATTTGGAAGTCCCTTGCAATTTTATGTTATTTTAGAATCACTTGTCTGTTTCTGCAAAATATCATTGGAATTTTGATAAAGGTCTTTCTTTAATTTACATCTCTTTGGGAAGCATTGCAATCTTAATAAGATTACCAGTTCTTGAATACAAAATGTCCTTCTATTTATTTAGATCTTTAATTTCTTTCAGTAATTATACTTTTTAAATTGCTTTTGTAGCTTCATGTTGGAGAATTCATATCAATACATACAGTTACACTGTGTGTGTGTGTGTGTGTGTGTGTGTGTGTGTGTGTGTGTGTGTGTGTATAGTTTCTCAACTGGTGCATAATATTACAAGATATAGTAGCATAAATTATGATCCATTGCCTCTATTCAGGTTGTTTACATGTTTTTCTTTTTTTTAAAAGTCCTGTAATGAACTTTAAGTTAAAATTTTTGTCCCTTTACTCATATTTCTTTATAGGATATTCTTATTATAGGTAAGAGAGCTGAATAAAGAGCTATGACATTTTCAGTTATAATAGTTTATATTAGATTGAACTATCAGAAAAAAGAAAAAAACTATGCCTGTGTACTATGCCCTCCACCATAGATTAAGTATATGTTTCTGATGTTGTTGCCAGCACTGGATGCTTTTCATCTCTTAAGTGATGAATTCTGTCTCATTTTTGTTTAATTTCTATTTCTTTGTTTATTAATTTTAACTAAAGATGATCAGTGCACTTCCCTCTCTACTGCCCACCCCCATTTTTTAGCCTTTACCCATTCTGATTTTATTCTCAGAAGAAAAATTAACTCTGCATAGCCACAGGGTTTTTTGTTTGTTTGTTTGTTCTAACCATTTGACGTATTTTAAGTATTTGGTTGACATCCTAATTTTATTGTCTTAAAAATAGGTTTTTTATTTGTTTCATTTGTTTTCAGTATGTACTTATGGTATCAATCTCTTTTCCAAGGTTGTCCTCCAAAAGAGTATGGAAAGAGTACAGTCCTTTTTTCTAAGAAATAAATGTCGTCTACCTCTCAATCCAAGTCTTGTGGCAAAAGAATTAAATATTAAGGTGACATATAAAATACTTTCAATTTCATATAATATTTCAAAAAATGTTGGGATGAAGGCATGCTTAAAGTAGATAAGGATATAACCTGCTATGTTGGCTTTATTCGTGGATGTTTGTGTAAAATTCATGTTCAATTTTATATTTAATCATCTTCATTTAATCACCATTCCTGAAAGTAAATGATGTAAAATTATTTACTATCTTGAAATGAATTATTATTTTTTAATTTTGGAATAACACATGAGAGGTATATTTTGTAATTCTACTGGTAAAACCGTCTTGTCACAGATAGCCATGTTTTTTTTTCTCCCTTGTGAAAGGTCACATATATAGACTCTTTCTAGGTGTATAATACCTATTGAACTATCAAAAAGTAGCTGAGTAATCATCAAAATTGACTAATTATATTTTGAACTAAGCCAATTGTAATACAAATAGTGGATTTTCTCTAGCATCCATTCAATAAAAGAAATCAATTTATCCATTAGTATCTGATTTTGAAAGATCAGGGTAAGGGAGAACATCTCAGATTTGAATTTTTTAAGTTGCTTTATGACTAGTAGTCATTAAAATTTAACATTTGGAGGTCTTGAGTTGGTATAATTATATCATGAGGAGGTGATTCATATCTTTCGCCTTGGTTTTTATGTATTTCACTTAAATTGGTTTCAATATCTTCAATTTGTTTCAAAACAAGTTTCATTTAAAAATAAGATTTGATCTTTGGCAATGAAATTGTTAAATTTAGTGTCAATATCTGATTTCCTGACTAATTATTAATTATAATAGCACCATACACAGGAGAAGTAGAGATCTAATCACAAATCACACATTTAGAGGAAAGATAAGAATATATAAAATTTTGTGCTCCATTGAAGAATTATTACACTTTTAAAACTCTAACTTTCAATATTTTTGTGTCAGGGTTTTAAGTTTTTGCTTCTGTGCTTGAGAACAGATGATATATTACTCATATACATCTTACCTGACACATATTCTAAAAAGGAATTCACATGTGTTATTTATTTGTCATATTTCAGTGAAAGGAGAAATACATGGGGCAAAAATTTCTTAAATTCATTTTTATTCAAGTTCAAGTTTTATTGTTCTGATGCTTAACTTGTTGTATTTGTAGTCTTGTTCCTTTTTCAGTTCTAATGGTGTGCCCCTAAAACCTTTTTATCTGAGTGCTTTCAATATCTCCTCCCATTCCCTTCTTGCTTGTAAGGTCCCATTGAAAAGTTCACAGACTGTTTAATACGGCTATCCTTATAGGTCTCTCTTCTTTGTCTCCATGCTTTTAATATTCTGTCATTGGATATCACCAATTTAGTTATGTGTCTTGAAGCCAGTCAGTCTGGTATTATTGTGTATGGAACTGTGAACCTCTTAGAACAAAATGTCTGGTTCACTTCCCAGACTGAATTAGTGAATTATAAAAAATCCATTTTTATTCCATTATTATTGTTCTAATGCTTAACTTGTTGTATTTGTAGTCTTGTTCCTTCTTCAGTTCTAATGCTGTGCCCTTAAAAGTCACAATGGTAAATGCTGATCCCATGGGGGAAGAAATTAATGTGATGTTTAAGGTGAGCAAAATAAGATTACTTTATTTTTAAATCATAATTTAAAAATTATTTTCTCAAATTTCATTTCCAAAATTACAGAAGCACTTTTGTTTATTTAATATTTAACTAAATTGAATAATTACTTGAAAAATTATTCACATAAGCTATTCCTAAAGAGATTTGGAAACAAATGCAACTCTTAGCTAGAGCTGTTGCATATGGTGCTTGAACACATCATAATTCCAGGCAACGCCTTTCACACAGACTAATGAGATGAATGGTACCCCTAGAGTTGTGCTGTGTGAAACTGTAAAACCAAGAGAGGTGGCAATGGAAATAGTAAAAGCAAGAGAGTGACAATGGTTTTAGGGATTATATAACTTCCTGTGGGAAGAATCAGGAGTGGAATACTACAGAGGAATCTGTTGTCAAAGTCATATGTGTTGTGAGCATAAGTACTATTTTTTGAAGGAAGATTGGAGAGTTCTAGTTAATTCAGTGAGTCTGATTAGTGGATGTTCATAAATATAACATCTCTTGAATCAACTTGAATATATATACACACACACAAGTTCCCAAGTATTCAAATCTGGTTTTGGAATGTAATTTCTCTCATCTTGCCTTTTCCTGAAACAATTTCATCTGATTATTGAAATTTTGTATGTTTAGTTTTAATATTTGTTAAAGCAAATATCCCCTTTTTCTTTCATAATTTTCTTGGCTAGTCTCAAAAACATATTCATAGTTACGTGTTTTAAAGTTATTTTATCCAATTTAAAAGAGAAAATGAAAACTTGGTGTGATTCCAATTAGAAATAAGTAATTTTAGGAAGGTTAAGATTTTTCTTTTAAGTAAATTTTTTTGAGATATTTGTGAATTCAGAACCATTATAAGAAATTATACAGAGAGCCTCTCTATCCTTCACTCAGTTTCTCCCAGTGGTAACATATTAATCTGGATATTGACATTGATGCAATCAAAATGATTATCCCCCATGTTGCCCTTTAATACAGTGTATCTAATCCACACATATAAAAGCCAACCCTTAAAAAATGTACCATTTAGGAAACTGAGACATGAAAAGGTTAAATAACTTTCTCTAGCATGCTGCAGAGGAATAAAAAGGCAATTCTATTTATCTCATTCTTTTTTTACTGTTCTGCACCCAACCCCCCTTTTATAGTATGTAATCTATGAAGTCTTTTGGAAAGGTTCAAGTTTCATTTTGTTACCTTGATTTCAAGGTTGGTGAAGATCTTCGACAAGATATGTTAGCTTTGCAGATGATAAAAATTATGGACAAGATCTGGCTTAAAGAAGGATTAGATCTGAGGATGGTGATTTTCAAGTGTCTTTCCACTGGCAGAGATCGAGGTACATCTGTTGTCTTTTTTTTCTTTGTGAACTTAGCTCAGAGTGTACTTACGCCACAGCAAGGCAGGTACACTATGATCCCAGTTTTTTTTTACTTTACTCTAAAACTACTTAATTGGTTCATAATTTTCAGTTGCTCACCAGTAAATAACTCAGTGGTTAGCTCTAACAGATGTCTTGCAAGATCCACATTAATTGACCCAATAAGGACTCTGGTCCTTTGAGAGTTTTTCATTTAAAATAAAAGTCATAGGGCCTCCCTGGTGGTGCAGGGGTTAGTGTCTCAGCGCTAACTATTGACAGCAACTGCAGCGTGAGTTTGATCCCTCACCAGAGAGCTAACCCAGATGGTGGAGCAGACCTCTCTCTTGCCCGCTGCTCCCCTCAGCATTGTATTTCAATGTGTCTGCCTGTTCTGCTCCCCACTGTATGTCTGGTGAATCCTCTCACTACTGCACCTCTGGGCTGGACCCCAGTTCTTGTATGCATAAATAAATAAAAATAAATCTTTTAAAAATTAAATAAAATTAAAGTCATAGCCAGGTTTTGGTTTTGGTTTCATTTCTGCAAAAAAAAAAAAAAAAAGCAGACTTCATCTTATTATTTATTGAGTAAATATTCTTACTACATAATGCTAAGTATGAATGCTAATAGTGTTATATACATGAACATAATGAAATGAAATATTAAATAATGAATGTTTAATAATACCAAATTTATTAATAAATGCAAAACACCCCAGTATTTGACTCATATTAGCTATACAATAAGTTGTAACCATTATCACCGTTCTTATCCAACAAATGTTTGTTGTGTATTTACCATCTGCAAAGTGCTAATAACTTGTAGTGCTTTTATTTTAGAGGGGAGAAATTAAAGATATATACACGTAAGTAATTAGAAAATGCTTTAATAAGCTAAGTGCTCCAAGAGAATTATAAAGACTGTGCTGTGTTGTTTTAAAGAGGGGAAAGATCACAGTATGGTTGGTGTAAATGAGAAATGCTCCTATATTCTAATTGTAAACATTAAGAAATCACTTGAAGGGCCTCCCCCGTGGCGCAGCGGGTTAAAGCACAGCACTGTGGAGCTGTCGGCAGCAGCAACGCTAGTTCAACACCCAGCCAAGGAGATTCCCACATGGTGCAGCAGACCTCTACTGCCTTGCCCGCTATTCCCCTCAGCAGTGTGTTTCCGTCGATCTGCCTGTTCTGCTCCCCGCTCTGTCTCTGTCTCTTGTTGGTTATTTTTCATATACATCTTCTAAGATGGAGTTATTACATCAAGTAAGATTTTCCAGGGAGGGCCTCCATCTCATTTAGTTTTTCTGTCATCACACTTAATTCATGTAGTTAAAATTCCAATGGAATTCCATGAACTTTGGAGACCATTGGGGTCCTCATTTTTATGTTGTTTCTAATTAATGGTTGAGTACTTACTTTGTGCCTTGCTCTTTGCTAAGTTTTTCAAGTTGTGTTATCTCACTGTATTTTATTTTTCAAATGAAGAAATCAGATCCACATCTGTTACAGTTTTTAGCAAGTGCACCTTAGTCTGTAGTAACCCCTCCCTCTGCAGGCTCAGCAATTGTTAAATTCTTACCAGACATTTACTGTACATTTTTAATTTTCTTCCTATATTCATTTTAAGTTCCCTCAGGGTGGGGACCATATCTTTCTTACGTAGTAGCACTTTGTTTATCTTTTGAACTTGGGTCTACTGTTTTGTACAAAGTAATGTGTACATATGTATATTTGATTATGGAATTAGAAATGTGTATGTATATTAAATTTTCGATTAGGTGTAGTCATAAAATCAAGAGGGAGATACTCATTCAAAAAGAATGTCACTGGGAATTATGAACTATATGATGCAACCAAAACAGCATAGAAGATCCAAATAAATCGTTCTGCCAGATATGACGAAACTATTAGGATTACAGTTTGACACTGCATACTTTTTTGGGGAATGACCTGAAAGTTTTGGCTGACTTGGTTTCTTCCAGTCTTTCGCTGAAACAGATCTCTGAAACTGTATCTTTTGTCACCAGTGTATCACTTTGAGTTTTAAAATGTATAAGACTAATTTTTAATTACTTAAATAATACATATTTACATACACCCAGGGAAGTACCGTATAGCATGTAATAGAATAACTTGAGAAGTCTTAGTTTTCTCCCACATCTCTATCCTTGATCCTAGGCATTCTGCTCCCAAAATAGAGCCATTTTGTAGCTTTCTCAGAATATTTGTGTATATTCAAACATGCACAGTAGTCTTTCTTTAAATCCAGAAGACACAGTGTCCACCTGAATTGTGTCTTCAAAATCATATTTTGGAGATCTTTCTGTATAAGCACATAGAGGTTTTTTTAAAGCTGAAATGACACAACATGAGGTCATTATCATCTAGTTTGTAATTAAAAATTTTTATCTTGGAGCTGGGCCTTAGGTGGTAGCACTGGATCTACATGCTCTAGAGTCTCAAATAGTCCAGATCAGTTTTTATATCTTGGGTACTTCTGGAAATAAAAAGTTATTTTAATTGCTGACATTTCTTTCCTAGGTTGGACTGCCAGCCTTGAGATATATACATACACACACACACACACACACACACACACACACACACACTTAATAGTAGATGCTAACTGGTATCTTATGTCAAACAATGAATGCAGGAACTTTTTTTAAGTCTTACTTTGGGGAAGCATTTTCAAATAACTTAATATTTTGTTGTTAAAGGCATGGTGGAACTAGTTCCTTCTTCAGATACCCTCAGGAAAATCCAAGTGGAATATGGTGTGACAGGATCCTTTAAAGATAAACCACTTGCAGAGTGGTTGAGAAAATACAATCCCTCTGAGGAGGAATATGAAAAGGTGATTAGCATGTCTCCTTATACTAAATAACTGAAAAATGTCTTTCGTGGGTTTCTAAGTACTTTCCTTTCCCAGCTCTGGTGACTACTCATTTTGAAAACAGTGTCTTCCAACTAAAGAAAAAAATATGAAAAGGAACACTTTCAATGGCAGAAATTTTAGTGAAACCAATGCTATTTACCAAAAAAAGAAAGGTATTTTTATAACCCAGAATGTTGTATTTCACAAAGATTGTGGAGAGAGTTATGGAAACAGCTTTTCATGTGGCATTTAAGGGCAAAATTATGGGCCAGAATCTCTTGACTTGAATTTGGGCCCCAAGTCATTTATCTGCTATTGTTCTTTGGGCAAATTATTTAAACATTTTTGTACCTCAGTGATCTCTTCTGCATGATATTATAGTATATATTATGGCCTTATATATTATGGCTGTAAAAATAATGGTATTGTAAGAATTAAATGAATTAATATATATAAAGTACAACATAGAATAAATTGTATTATTGATACCAATTCTTACTCTTGGAGGAACCAAGTTTTTGTATCATTTTCCTGCCTAGTTTATGTTAAATCACTAGTGTATCGTATTTATAGATAGATACTTAAAATTGTTTTCTGTTGACCTAAGAAAAAAGCAGAGTAGAGGAATTTTAGCCTTTGTAGATCTTTTAAACTGTTTGAAAACATTCCTGTTTCTTGCTGCTTTGTGGGTTGGGTAAAACAGTGAACAGAAGCCAATCCTTGTTTATAGTAATGTTGGCTCTTCTGTGATTTTAGTTAAGTTCTTTGACACAAAGTAATTGTCAGCTTACATATAGTGAGTGCCTTTTATGCAGACAGCTCTTTTATGTAATTTACTAAGTAAGAGGGAATAATAATGATAATATAATAGTAATGATAGAGTCACACTCTCTGAGTTTGAATATTGACTCTCCCACTTAACAGCTATGGATTTTGGGCAAATAACCTCTCTGTTTGTTTCCCTTATATGTAAAACTGCGTAATAGTAGTACCTACATCATTACTTTGATGTGAGATTTTAAATGTGTTAATGCATACATACATACATTCACATAGTGAATGAATTCACATACATTCATATAGTGTGTTTGTGTTAGTGCACACTGTGTGTGTGTAGAGTACGATAATGCCTAATTTGTGGTAAGTGCCATCAGTAGTAACAGTGGAGGGATTATGAACTAAAATTCACTACGTGGAGATGTGGAAACATGACTGCTCTATTCAAAAATGTGGGATCTCGAAAATTAACTAAATGCACATACATTAGATAAAAATATTCTTTGTATATATCTTGTTGTATCCTTCTCTATGATATTATGTTAATAACTTAATTCCCAGGACAAGTAGCATTAAATAAAAGGTCTTCAGCTTTGAGAAACTTACACATAACACATGAGGAGTCCTCAAATGGGCCACAAAACGCATTAATTGTATTATTGGATACTTAAAGATATAAGCTGACCTTCTTTACCCATGCTATCCCGACATGCTTCCCTTAAGTATTCTTGCTTATGTTTATCAAAAAAGGGGAAAACACTCTTTTGTTCAAATAATCTTGTTCCAATATTACTTGTGGTAAGCAGCAAAATCTGTGAGGAACAGAGTTCCATAAACATGATGCTTATAGGAAGCATGTACCCTAATGGGAACTGGGGTCCCTGCCTATTAAAATCAAAAGCTAGAGGGCAGGGCCATTAACCACCATTAGGAAGGAACCTTTGTTTTTGAAATATGAAAAGAACTGGCCTTTAGTATAAAATCTGATTTATAAACTGTTGAGAAAGTGAGTTATTATAGTGTTTTCAAAGAATGAATTACCTCAGTCTTTGTAAACCATGCCTCCTTTAAACATAATTTTTTTTCATGAAGTTTATATCATTATTATAGGCTTCTGAGAATTTTATCTATTCTTGTGCTGGATGCTGTGTAGCCACCTATGTTTTAGGCATCTGTGATCGACACAATGACAATATAATGCTTCGAAGCACAGGACACATGTTTCACATTGACTTTGGAAAATTTTTGGGCCACGCACAGATGTTTGGTAGCTTCAAAAGGTACTTATATTCTGCATGCTAAAGAAAACAATTCACAAATTAACATCTTAACCCTTGCCTTTCTTCTTGCTTTCTTTGACTTAACTTCCTTTGAGCATAGCTGGGGATGAAGAAGACCCTAAGAGATTACTTTACCATGTAATAGGATTTATATGTGTAGCCTTTGTTGAAATTAATTAAGGTGTATTTTTCTAAGTGGTACCTATTAAAAACATTCCCATTTATGTGATGGCAGTGGGTACAAAATTTTTCTCTGTGTTGTGTTTGTACTGAGAGTTTGAACTCTGGGTGTGTGGATTTTGTAAGTTTCATCTGGAGTGAAAAAAAAAAACATACATAAGGTCTAAGTAATGAGATTATTTGATAACTTTTCCTAAAAAAGTTAATTTTTAAGAAATACGCAAATTCAAAACGCTGAGATTGTTTCCCAGTTGGAAATTGCTATGACTTAGGTTGTTTGATTCAGTAACTATGTAATAGCAATGACGTTGTTTGAATACCTTCTGTAAATAATACTTTGTATGTGCCTTCTTTTTAAATAGGGATCGGGCTCCTTTTGTGCTGACCTCTGATATGGCATATGTCATTAATGGAGGTGAAAAGCCCACCATCCGATTCCAATTATTTGTAGACCTCTGCTGTCAGGCCTACAACTTGATAAGAAAGCAGACAAACCTCTTTCTCAACCTCCTTTCACTGGTAACTGTTCTTTACAAGGATATTGTTAATGTTTCTGTTTCATTATTTTAAAATACTTTGGGATTTGGGAATAAAATTTACTGTAGTTCCAATGTTAAATATCACCAAAATATTTTTTGAAGTGCTGTCATGAAATATGCAACTCCACTTACATATACTACAAAAAAACAGGTCACTAGAGTTGTTTCCCTGGGGTGAGGAATAACTAAGCCTAAGGAGGTCATTCTGGGATGCTGGTCAGTGTTTTGTGTCTTACTCTGGAAGTATTTAGGTTGTGGACATTCATTAAACTATGCACTTAAGATTTCTTTATTTTTTTTGGATATAAATTAAATAAAAAGTAAAAACAATCCACAATAATTGTGACTGAAGTTGATGTAAAATTAAGAACTATACAAAATATCTTGGTTTTAGCTTTTATTCCATAAGCTAAACTTATGGAATAACTTCTAACACTTGACTTTGTTGGCCATGGTTTTCTTATTTATAAAAACACTACTTAGTTCATTAAAACTAACAGACTCCTTCAAACTGGTGGTGTTTGTTTTTTAAATTGTCATTTTTATTTGCTTTAGTTCTGATTATCTGATGACTTAGTCAGCTTTTAGGGATAGTTGGGGAATAGACCTTTTTGAAAGTTTAATTCACAAATTTATATTCCCTTTCTATAGATGATTCCTTCAGGGCTGCCAGAACTTACAAGCATTCAAGATTTAAAATATGTTAGAGATGCGCTTCAACCACAAACTACAGATGCAGAAGCTACAATTTTCTTTACTAGGTAAGGCATATTTACATATATTAGAAATGGTACATAAAATTAAACAAATATATAACATAGTTCTGATTTGCAGGAAAAGATTGATTAGAAAATAATGGGTTATCAGAGTTTATTTACTGAATAAATATAAAGGACTTGCAGTCGCACCTTAGAAAACACATTTATCTCAAAATATGATCCTAAGGGATTATGGGTGTTTGGGTGATGGATATGTGTCCTAACATACATCTTGAAGAGATGCGAACTTATACCCCCAAATCACATACAGTGTTGTAAACCATTGTTACCTCAAAATATGTGTGTGTGTGTGTGTGTGTGTGTGTGTGTGTGTGTGTGTGTTTGTGTGTGTAATAAATAAAGTTGAAGTCAGGAGAAAAATTACATGTGATAGAAATGAGCTATCAAACCATGATATGTAAACATACATTGCTAAATGAATGATGCCTATCTGGAAAAGCTATATACTGAATGATTCTAACTGTAGGGCATTCTGGAAAAGGCATAGCCTTGGAGATAGTAAAGGTATCAGTGGTTAACAGGGGTTGAGAGAAAGCAGACAGAGCACAGAGGATTTTCAGAGCAGTGAAATTACTTGGTATGATTCAACAGTGGTAGATACATGCTATTCTACATTTGTCAATACCCATAGAATGTATAGCACCAGGAGTGAACCCTAATGTAAATTTTGGATTTGATCATATGTCAGTGTAGGTCACTAATTGCGACAAACGTGCTGCTGCAGGTGTCTGGTGTGGCTATCTGATGGGAAGTAAGGCATGTGTAGGAGAAGGGAGTATAAGGGAACTCTGTGCTTTCTGCTCATTTTTTCTTTGAACCTATAACTTTGCTAAAAAATAAATTTCATTTTTTAAAAAATATTTATTTATACATACAAGCTGGGGTACAGGACAGAGGTGTGGGGCGGCGAGAGGGTTCACCAGAGACAGAGTGGGGAGCAGAACAGGCAGATCAGAAATACACTGCTGAGGGGAGCAGCGGGCGAGGCAGGAGAGGTCTGCTGCACCATGTGGGATTCTCCCCGGGGCGTCGAACTTGCATCGTGCGCTGCCGACAGCTCCACGGCACAGCGTTCAACCGCTGCGCCACCAGGGAGGCCCCCAACTTTGCTAAAAAATAAAATCTATAAAAAAAAATGATCTCAAGATTTATTTAGTAAGTGATTTCAATTACAAAAATCTTATTTATGAACTGTTTATGTGAGATATGTTTTCTGCAGTGCCAAATACAAAATTTTTTTTTCAAAAATGTTCTCTGTACTAATCTATTTTCACAATTCTGCCATAACACTTTTCATAGATATCTTAAGTACCTTAAAATTAGCAAACCTAGTTTACTGCTGTAGTAAATATTTACTATCTGATGTAGTACTTGAAACACATGTACTGATGATTGGAATTTGAATGTCGTTATTGCTTTAAATCAGATCTTCTGATAAATACATTTTAAAGGACTGATGACTAGGTTGGTCACTGGCTCGTGGTACCACATCTTTATAATGCCACAGCAGGGAGGGGCTCATGAGCTCATGTTCTTTTCTCTCCTTTCTCTCTTGCCTTCTTCCTCTCAGTGGAGAAGAGGTAGAAAACACTGGAGTGGACTTCCCTAGTCTCAAGAGTCTGAGCTGAATTGAATTGAAGGAAGCTGGCTTTTGTATAGCCTTCTAAACTAATCCTGATAATTTAGGTATTGATGAGTTTTGTTTTGTCTTTTAAAAGAGATTCATTGGCTCACCTGGGCAAAACTGTAAAAGCAGGCCTGTATTAGTCTTTTTGGGCTGCTGTAGCAAAATACCACAATCAAGATAGCATAATTAGCAGAAACTTATTTTCTCTTAGTTCTGGAGGCTGGAAAGTCTAAGGTGAAAGTGCAAGCTGATTCACTTCCTGGTGAGAATGCTAGCTTGCAGACATGCTGTCTTGCTGTTTTCTCAAATGAAGGAGGGAGAGGGAGAGAGAAAGCATAAGCTTTCTCCTCTCTTCATATAAGAACACCAATCTTAGTGGATTAAGGCTCCACTATTACAACATTACCTCCATAAGGACCCTGTGGGATTGGGGCTTCACAACTTGAATGTGGCGAAGAGGTGGAAAGGACATAAAAATTCTGTCCATAGCGAAGTAAAGAAAGGTGTGTGAGGTTCTCTCACATCCTTTTTGATTCTCCTTTCTAGATTCTTTTTCTTGTTTCTGAGACTTCCTGTTTTCTTTGCTTGCTTAAAATGTTTTTCCTGGTTTCCCTTCCAAATTTATCTCCACCAAACTCCTCATCCCATCAAAATTTATTCTCCCAATTTAGTCAAATTATGATTATCTGAAGAAGTAATTGATAGTATTCTGATAGAAAAGATTCTTTTTAATTTGCATTTCAGTTGTTTCCTTTTCATGTTTAGTTGTCACCGTCACCATTAGTTACAAGGGAATAAAATAATGAAATCCTCTTTCTGGCATTATACCAATCATCTTCTATCCCTAGTAATTTTTAATAAGTGTTGGATACCATACTGCTCAAGAAAACCAAGCATCATTTCTTGGGGACAGTGGGATGGAATGGAGACTTACTTGTGCTAAAATTTTTTTGTTGAGAGAGATATTTTAATGAGTTTTTGACATAGATAAAGAGAATCCTTGGCAAAGTGAGAATCTGCTTAATATTTTAAAAGCTATAAAGTGGTTTTCATCTTTTATTAAGTTGAAAAAGTTGTGTTTCTGAGCATTTACTTGTTAACACATTTTCTGATTATTTTGTAGGCTAATTGAATCAAGTTTGGGAAGCATTGCCACAAAGTTTAACTTCTTCATTCACAACCTTGCTCAATTGCGGTTTTCTGGTCTTCCTTCCAATGATGAGCCCATCCTTTCATTTTCACCCAAAACATATTCCTTTAGACAAGATGGTCGAATTAAGGAAGTCTCTGTTTTCACTTACCATAAGAAATACAATCCAGATAAACATTACGTAAGTTGGGTTTTAATAGTTGTATTCTACTGCATGCATTACAGTTGTCCTGTTGTACTTCTTTGCTGACTCTGCTAGTTACATATATTGTATTCATACTTACTTCTTTTGCGGGTGGTCCAAAAATAAGTAAATGTATTTGGAGTATCTCTAATTTGGGAGGAAGGTGTGGCATTTGTTTCTTGATAAATTTGCTTCACAACCATGGGGGGCCATGTGATAGTCATCCTTTTAGAGGTAAGGCTCAAGAGTAGTTCTATTCTTCTGTTCTCCTTTATCTTCAGTCTTAAATTTAGTCTTTATTTTAAAGGTAAAACTTACTCATTGTAACAAATTCCACAAATACAGAAGCATACGAAGTAAGAGGTCACTCCCTGCGCCCCCAGGGTGGGGGTGGGGGGATGTGGGAGCCTCCCCTGGGCAAGCGGAATTCACATTTTACACCATGAAATATTATAACACAGTGTATAAAGTTTGTTTTTGAACAAAAACAGGATCTTCAATGTGTATTTTCCCCCTCAAATAGCATAGCATTATTGTCTTCTTGTTGTTACTGTGAACCATTTTTGTTGGAAAGTGACTACAGTATTGTTTCAATTTTTACTTGTTACTTATTATTGGTAAAATTTTGCATGTTGTTATATTGAGTATTTTTTCTAATACCATTTCACTGATTAGTTCATTCTTTCCCCCAGTGATTTGTAATGCCAACTTTACTAAGTTTGTATGTATTCTTGAATTTTTTTCTGGTCTTCCTTAGATATAGCTCTTTCTGTACCAGTATTTATCGTTAAAGTACTATGACTTTATAATAGTTGAAATATTCACTAAGACAAGTTTTCCCTTATCCTCCTGCTACCATAAATTTTGCCTTTTCCCCACTTTACACTCTTAAATTTGTGAATATTTTCGTTGGAAATGTACTGAATTTATTGATTGGGGAAGTAAATTTAATACTGGAAATAACATGATTTTCACTTTTCTAGTTCTTGTTCATATATCTTACAATGTTTATTATTACTCCTACGATAGAGTTAGATGTGCTATAAATACAGTGATGTTTATATTTGCTACTTCCTGTTAGTGACATATATACTACCAAGTTAAAAGCCCTTGGACTACTTATAATAGTCAAGCCATAAATTTTCTTTCTGCCAGGAAAGGAGATTTTATTGTAAATGTAATGTGTTTGGGGTATGATTTCTTTTCAGATTTATGTAGTCCGAATTTTAAGGGAAGGACAGCTTGAACCATCATTTGTCTTCCGGACATTTGACGAGTTTCAGGAACTTCACAATAAGCTCAGTATTATTTTTCCACTTTGGAAGTTACCAGGGTATGTTCCCAGCCTTGTAAAATAACCCTTACTAGTAGGAAATCATTTCTTTATTATAAAATTTAAGTCAAAATTTGTATTAATACTTAGTGAGATACTATCAGCCATAAATGACTTGTTTTCCTTTGACTTACAAGGGCCTAATGCAGTACCAGACATATCAATAGACAACTAAGTGTGAGTTTGTTGGGCAAATAAACAATGAATTAAATGATTCAGATTTTAATATTTGTTGTCTCTACCATAGTAAGCAAAACAAAATAATAATTTAGAATCTTGGTTTTAAAAAGTCAGATTTTAAATAACTCTTGAAAAAAATCTATCATGGTCATGGGCCCTTCCTGGGTGGCGCAGGGATTAAAGTCTCAGTGCTATCAAGCTTGCTATCACCAGCCAGCGTGGCAGGAGTTCGATCTCAGGCCAGGGAGCTAACCCACATGGCCAACAGACCCCTCCTGTCTTGCCTGCTGCTCCCATGCTGCTCCCCTCAGCAGTGTATTTCAGTGGATCCTCCTGTTCTCCCCACTCTGTTTCTGGTGAATCTTCTCACCCTCCACACCTCTGGCCTACACCTCAGTTCTTGCATGCATAACTAAATTTTTGAAAATGTTAAAAAAATAATCTATTATGGTCATACTGAGCTCCTTTGAAAAATATCAGAGAGTTTATCAAAATCTTATTGCTTATTTTTGTATCTCATACCTTTTAGAAACCCTCGATTTTAATTAACTAATGATCAGCAGATTTTTTTGTCAAGTTATCCATATTTTTCTGAGATTAGATTTCAAACGTAAGGAGGCAGGGCATCCCTGGTGGCTCAATGTATTGTCTCAGCACTATGAAGCTGTCAGCAGCCACTGCAGCATGAGTTTGATACCCGGCCAGGGAACTTCCCACATGGCACAACAGACCTCTCCTGTCTTTTTTTTTTTAAGATTTATTTATACATACAAGCTGGGGTTACAGGCCAGAGATGTGGGGCGGCGAGAGGGTTCACCAGAGACAGAGTGGGGAGCAGAACAGGCAGATCGGAAATACACTGCTGAGGGGAGCAGCGGGCGAAGCAGGAGAGGTCTGCCGCACCATGTGGGATTCTCCCTGGCTGGGCATCGAACTCGCATCGTGCGCTGCTGACAGCTCCACAGCACAGCGCTCAACCGCTGCGCCACCAGGGAGGCCCCTCTCCTGTCTTGCGCACTGCTCCCCTCAGCAGTATACCTCAGTAGATCCATCTGTTCTGCTCCCCACTCTGTCTCTGGTGAATCCTCTCACCACCCCCACCTCCCACACCTCTGGCCTACACCCCAATTCTTGTATGCATAAATAAATAAAACTTTAAAAAAAGAAAAAGTAAGGGGACAGTAAAGTGACTATCGGAATTTTTTCCATGTGCAGTCTCATTTTTCCATTGCCACCAAAATAAGCAGAATTAAGACGACCTGTTTAGACTTTTACATACCCCCACTTGTGATTTTTGCTGGTGTCTGCAATAGTTTTTGCTAATTGGATCATGATTCTTTTTGGGGAACAGATCTGCATCTATTATTTGTGAATGATTATAGTCTTAAAAGGAAATAATTATATTATTAGAAACTAAATATAGCTAGTTACCTAAACCATGTATGTACCTTTTGTATAAAGGTTAATAAAATGGTAATACTTTATCACTAGTACTTGGAAATCAAAAAATTTCCTTTACAGTGGGTTAAGGCTGCACTTTGTATTATAAGTGAATAAAAATGTGTATTTCTTTGTAGTTAGTCTTCCTGATGAAATAATTTAGTTTCACTTTGTTTTGCTTTTCTTTTTTAGCTTTCCTAATAGGATGGTTCTAGGAAGAACAAACGTAAAAGACGTAGCAGCCAAAAGAAAAGTTGAGTTAAACAGTTATTTACAGAGTTTGATGAATGCTTCAACAGATGTAGCAGAGGTGACTGTCATAACTGAAAAATAATTGCATACTATCTTTTGGGCTATGTAATATTTAAGTTAATGAATCTTTTATTTTTTTTTTCTCAGTGCGATCTTGTTTGTACTTTTTTCCACCCTTTACTTCGTGATGAGAAAGCTGAAGGACTAGCTAGGTCTGCAGGTGAGATTATTTTTTTCTCTTTATTGATTCATGGCTTCCTTCTTATGACCTGCAAGTCTGTAACTTTTCAATGGCCATGGTAAACTGACAGATTATTGGCTATATATAGTTCAGTGAGAATGAGAGTAAGATATTCTTCCTAAGCCTGTCTATTTCTGGATAAACTTAACTTTCCTAATAGAGTGTACCTACTAAAGAAGTATGTATCAGTGGCCTACAGGATCTTTATCGCCTCCCCAACCCCCCAACTTGTTGTGGTCCTAGAATTAAAGCAGAATTTTGTTACAGTTTGAACCACTGCAAGATAAAATAAAGACAACATATTTGTATTTTTCAGATACAGGTTCCTTCAGTCCTACTCCAGGACAAATAGGGGGAGCAGTGAAATTATCTGTCTCTTACCGAAATGGAACTCTTTTCATCATGGTGATGCACATCAAAGATCTTGTGAGTGATTACAAATAGTCATGATTGTAGAGGAAACATATTCCTTGGTAGGAAGCATTACTGTTAAGGGACTGCTTTTTTTATAGGTTACTGAAGATGGGGCTGACCCAAACCCGTATGTCAAAACATATCTACTTCCAGATACCCACAAAACATCCAAACGTAAAACCAAAATTACACGAAAAACTAGGAATCCAACTTTCAATGAAATGGTAAGTTAAAATCATTTCTAACAATTTCCTGACTTGTTTTGAGATTTTAAATATTAAATACTTTGAATTTATAATTTTTAGTTATTGGTTGCCAAACTATTTATTGTGCTAATAAAGCAAATCTCAATTGCATGCAGAATTGAACCCTCAATCATAAGACTCTTCAGTTTTAGCTCCCCTTTCAGTGCTTGAACTGCTGCTACAACATTTTCAAAATGGTGGATGTCAGCCATCTGTGCTGAAATGCTTCAGACAGTCCAGGTTTCTTTGCAGCTCCAACTTTTAAATAATTCTTTATTCTGAACTAAAATCTTCACTCCCTGTAGTTTGCACCTATGGGTCTCAGTATATGCCTTAGAACCACACAGAATTACTCTTTTTCTCGTGTGGCGGCCCTTTAGATTTCTGGCTCCTGTTTTTTTTTTTTTTTTTTTTAAGAATCTTTAAAAGATTTTGTTTGCTTTGTAGGATGTAGTTTCAAAATCATCCTTCTAATGTATTTTAGTCTGTCAGCAAACCTCTTAAAGTACCGAAACTGAAAGCAGTAAGCAAAGATCAGCTCAACATTGTGGAACTTATAAACTTATAACCAGTGGTCAACCTGTAAATATACTAATGTATTAAAATCCAGTATTCCTTAGTCTGGTATTTCTTTAGGATAAACACTACATTATTTATGTACATTAACATTACATCCACACAAAAATATCTGGATGGAGATTTGGAAGCAAAAAATTATAAATTTTCATTAAGGCTATAAATTTATTAAAGCTGTAGAATATTCTTTCACACCTTTGTAAGCATATAATATGTTTGGTGATGACCAGTTGGTATTATGCTCAAAGAGTAGTATTTATTTTTTTTCTATCAAAGTATTTTAAAGAAAGTGAAATGTCACTTTTTTAGTTTTTTTAGTCAGTGAAAGGATTGGCTTAAGGAGATATTTCTAAGAAATCATAGTAAACTTTTCTTGGGGGAAAAAGCTAAGCATATCATATGATTTGTTTGTGAGAGAATAGCTTTTTAACACTCTAAATGCTATGAACTACATTTGTAACTGGTGAGTTTGCATTGAATTGTGGATAATTAGAATTTCTTTCACTATATATGAAATACAATAGAAAAAAACAAAAGTTTTTAATCTCATTTTTTTAGCTTCCTTCCTTCAATTCCCTTTGTCCAGCTATTAGATCATTTCTAAGGCTGCCGCTATGAAGATTCTTTTCAGTTCTCCAGTACCTCCATCTCAGAAAAACTGTATTTTTTGTCTTAGCCAATAGTAATCTACTTTGTACATTCTTATGTCAGACATTTAGAGGAATAAAAGCCCTGGACTCCTGTAATACAAAATTTACATCTAAAATATGAGACAAATTCTACCAGATGTGTCATTAATCAGACACTCTAATTAAAGTCTCACATTTTTACTTAAAATAATCTAAGAAACCAAAAAATAATCTTTAACTTACTCTTTCTTTTTGCCTTTGCTGTAGCTTGTGTACAGTGGATATAGCAAAGAAACCCTAAGAAAAAGAGAACTTCAACTAAGTGTACTCAGTGCAGAATCTCTGCGGGAAAATTTTTTCTTGGGTGGAATAACCCTGCCTTTGAAAGATTTCAACTTAAGCAAAGAGACGGTTAAATGGTATCAGCTGGCCGCAGCAACCTATTTGTAAGGTAGTGAATTTCTGAGTTTTGGAACCAAGAATAATGATAAACATGTGTACACATCCACCCTCGTGAACTTTGTATAGTATTTTTATACTTGGATAGAAATTATAAAGTGTACTTGCTGCCTTTCAATACATCTGTTGGACCAACAGTCACATAACTAACGTTTATGAATTTGCTAAAGCCATTGCTGTTTTAAAGTCACTATATAGAATGCTATAAACCCTAAACTTAATATATAACAAGTCCTGAAAAAGATGGAGTTGGCGAAGGATTTATTCATTTCTTGAGTAATTCAGAACGATAGCTTTAGTTTGGTCTGACAGTACGTGTTCTGTAGACACAGCATGTTTGCTTTCCTGTTATGCACACTTTATAGCCTTCACCATTGTGTATGTTTGCAAACACCAAAGGAAAGGAAAGCTACAGGAAGTTACCATAAAATATAGCTGCTATTCACAGGGCAGAAAAGTAAAGCACAAAAACTAGGTAGCTATGTTAAGAACTACTAAGTAGTTTATAGAATTAGGGAAAAAATAATACTGCTTTGTATCATTCATGTTTTTAAAGCCTTTTTCAGAATAAGTGCCAGTCACTGAAGTTGTAAATAATGGTGCCTTAACTTCATATGCTTCCCTGGCACTTCATTCTGATATTTTTCCCTGACTTTAAAAACAATTAGTAGATAGTTTTCACTCAATTTCAACTTACTCAAGATAAGAAATTATGCATACCTACTAATGTTTTTCTCACAGGAAGATCATTTCTGTTTCTGATATATGAATCATTTAAACATTCAGCCATTTGATCTCTTTTTGTTGCCCAGTCACTGAATGAGATTCTTCAATGTAGCTGTACACTAAATTCCATCATTCCATTACAATCCTGCATTATTCCCAGGAGTGTGAGTTGAAGTTGGTGATTTCACCTTCATATATTGTACTCCACTCCTTCATTAAACAAGTGAAAAGTGTTCAGCCATGTGCCCATTCCTGTTTGCAAAAAAGACTCCTTGTGAAGGGCAGACCTTCACAAGAGGTGCAGGACAAGAATTCTAGGGTCCAGATTGAATTTAAATGTAGGCTTTCATGGTGAAGTTTGTGCTATATAAATCGTCTTACTTACACTTGTAAACATTGCACATTTACATGAACTACTTTCCTTAATATAATGTGATTCAGAATCATAAGGGCCGTGATTAAAGTTATTCTACAGTTACAGTTCATTTTTTTATTAGTCATTCAGCTTTACACGGAATTTAGTGTTTTGTTTGGATAAATATGTATATATAAATAATTTTCATGTTTAAAGTAGAAAGTCAGACACTTTTGAAATGGAAATAGAGATCGTAGCTATTAGTTGCTGTGAGATAACTGACAAAACATGCAATGAAGAGTACCAAGAGAGAAAAGACAATCTCCAATTAAGTTGCCTAGAATAGAATTTTTATGAATTGTGCAAATGTTTAATGTAAATGGTGATGCCTGCCGAGAAGAAATAGAAGAGTTGATAAAGGTATCTATGGGACAGGTTTAAAAAAACTTGAAATTTTTGGTGCCTAACACTAATGGTCCATTTGTAGGAAACCCCTGGAGTATGCTATATGAATGTCTTTTTTGTTGTTTTTAAAATGTGTTGTTTATTTAATAAGTTAATTAAAATGCAGATCAAAGCACCACTGTTTGCTATTTCCACATACGGTTGATATTTTCCTTAAAGTATATAAGTAGTATTGCAAATGTAAAGAAGTACTAGATATTTTCACTTAAGATTTTGAGGCCTAATTTCATTCCATGAGTTGTAACTTAGCCACTGTTTAAAAAAAATAAGAATTTTTAAAAGTACTATTTGGGAAAGGTCATTGTTAATTGGATTCAATGTATACAGCCTACTACTGTAGTCTGTTAAACCAGTGTCTTTTAACAGAAATAGTAGAGGTAGGAAATAGGATGTCACTTTTTAATTATAAGAAATCTGGACTCTTGTTTAAAAGTATATATGATTAATGCTGTTCAAAACAAGTGGTCATGTTTTCTCCTAATTTAACTCATTTTGTGCCTTCTTTGGTCATTAAAAAATATACATGTACACATTTTACACATATTTTAATAATAATACTTGTGAAATGATAATTTCAGCCCTTACCAAAAAAGGGGGGAGGGGAGACAAAGGAGCATCTTTGCACTACAGCTATCAACAGATTTTAAATCAGTTGATCTTTTAAAACATTTTTTAAGGCTTACTTTAAGATAAACCTGAAACAAAAATTTTAAAAAACTGGCCAAGACACTAGTTTTTATGTGTAGTCACAATGTTTTTATACCTTCCTTTATCAAGTAAATAATAATTATGCTGTGTGTAAGTCCTGCATCAGAAGAATTCTTTCCTCTTGCCAGTGTTTTGAGATTTGAAGACAGTGGTTGGAGTTACTCCAAGAACCCCTTTTCTTTACTGAGGAACCCAATGTAGAACTTGCACTGATGTTTTTATGTCTTTTTCTGAATCTATAAGTATCAAAATGTTAAGGCATGTATAATCTTTGATGAAGTATTTTATATTTTCAAATTAAAGTTGTATAAAAGTTATAATATCTTGCCTTAAATTGACTGACTGTTCTTTCTACGATTTAAATTGCAGCATTTAAAAAAGAAAACATGATTTTGATATTTAGACTTCGAAAGGATCTAAAGCCCCACTACCATAATCCATAGGTTTTGTTACATACTGTCTGACTAGCAAGTGCAAAAATGATTATGGCAATTAGTCTCACCTATAAGAACCAAATACTTTAATTACATTAAAGTAGTGAGAAAAGATGTATAATATTCTTATTAATACCTTGAATTGAAGGTGACTTCATAACTGTACTACAATTGTATTAAAATACTTCTGGAATAAAGGAACACTGCTATCATTTATTGCCTCATTGATGTATTAACATTTTTGGTTGAAATGATAAGAGTTTGCTGTTGCCATTCTTTACAGTTCTCCCAGGAGTTCATTAGGTTCAAATAATTCTGAATTTTGAGAACCTGATCTGTCAGTTGTCCCTAAAAATGCCCTAATACAGTGTCTGACTTCTAGTGTAGCCAGACCTCTGAAGTCTGGATTCCCACTTTACTAAAGCAAAACCATTTCATAGAAGTGAAATGCTGCTGTGATTATTGTCCCTGGTCTTTGGTAGTTTATTTAAATTTAAAATAGTATAGTAATAGTCATGTTATAATGATGTACAGATCAGCGAAATGTAGATTCTTTTGATACCATACCTCCATCCTGGAATGATACCAGTAAGCCTGACCCTAAAGGTAGCACATAACAGCACCCAGAAACCATGAAAGAGCATTACTTAAACAGAACCTGTTTCTTAGGTGGCAAACTTAAGTTTCTGTCAGAAAATAATTACTTTACTTCACCCTTAACTCTTGAAACACTTTTTTTTTTTTAAGATTTATTTATTTATGCATACAAGCTGGGGTGCAGGCCAGAGGCATGGGGCGGCGAGAGGATTCACCAGAGACACAGTGGGGAGCAGAACAGGCAGATGGGCGGAAATACATTGCTGAGGGGAGCAGCGGGCGAGGCAGACCCGGGCCATGTGGGAATCTCCCTGGCTGGGTGTCGAACTCACGTTAATGCTGCCAACAGCTCCACAGCCCAGCGCTTAACTGCTGCGCCACCAGGGAGGCCCTGAAACACTTTTTTTTTCCTTAAAGATTTATTTATGTATACAAGTTGGGGTGTAGGCCAGAGGTGGGGGGTGGTGAGAGGATTCACCCGAGACAGAGATGGGAGCAGAACAGGCGGGTAGACTGAAATACACTGCTGAGGGGAGCAGTGGGCAAGACAGGAGAGGTCTGCTGTGCCACGTGGGAAGCTCCCTGGCCAAGCATCAAACTCTTGCTGCAGTGGGTCTGGATAGCTTCATAGTGCTGAGACTTAACCCACTGGGCCACCAGGGAGGCCCTCTTGAAACACTTTTTCATGCAAATTTTAGACACATACAAACCACAAATGAATCCATCACACTTCTTTACAATTACCTTTTAGGGTTAATCTCACTTGATCTGTGCTAAGATGTATCTAGGTGTAGATATCTTTTTATTCTATTTAGGATTCTTAAATCCATGGATCAGTAACTTCAGTTATGAGTATTATGACTTCTCTTTCAGTTTATCCTTTCCTCAACTGTTGTATTTTCCATTTCTAGAGCAGCTATTTAGTTGTACTTTTATTTGTTGAATCATAATCCAGGAAGACACTAGACTACCAAGATCACTGGGGAAAGAATAGTTCCTCTTAAACAAATGGTGCTGAGACAATTAGGTAATTAAATGCAAGAGAATAAAATATGGGACTCTTACAACATATGAAAATTCAAAATGGATCAAAGACCTACATTTAAGAACTAAAATTATAAAGCTCTTAGAAGAAAGGTGTACATCTTGGTAATCTTGCAATGGACAGGGTTTCTTAAATATTACACAGAAAGCACATGCAACAAAAGAAAAATAAATTGGAGTTGGTTTCAAAAGTAAAAACTTTTGTGCATGAGAGGACACAAAGTGAAAAGACAGAACAGAAGAGAATTATGCAAATCATTATTTAGAGAACTCTTAAAACTCAAGGGAAAGTCAAACCAGTTAAGGGCAAGAGACTTTGAATAGGTATTTCTTCACATAGGTCAACAATCAAATGTAAAGGTGCTGAACATCATTAGTCATTAGGGAAATACATGTCAAAATTATGATGAGATCCGGCTTCCCTGGTGGCACAGGGGAGCCCTCAGTCCCAGGGCCGCCCTCGTGGTGCAGCGGATTATTAAGCGAAGCACTGTGAAGCTATCCGGAGCTACTGCAGCACGAGTTCGATACCCAGCCAGGGACCTTCCCACATGGCGCAGCAGACCTCTCCTGCCTTGCCCGCTGCTTCCCTCAGCTGTGTATGTACTTCAGTCGATCTTCCTGTTCTGCTCCCCACTCTGTCTCTGGTGAATCCTCTCACTACCCCACACCTCTGGCCTGCATCCCAGTTCTTGTGTGCATAAATAAATAAATCTTTAAAAAAAAAATAAAGTGTCAGTCCCATCAAGCTGTCACCAGCCACTCTGGCCTGAGTTCGATCCCAGGCCAGAGAGCTAACCCACAATGGTGCAGCAGACCTCTCCTGTCTCGCCCACTGCTCTCCTCCAGTGTATTTCAGTAGATCCTCCTCTTCTGCTCCCCACTCTGTCTCTATTAAATTCCCCGCACCTCTGGCCTACACCCCAGTTCTTGCATGCATGCATTAATCAAAATAAATCTTTAAACAAAAACTATGAGGAGAGATTTAATGCCCACCAGAATGATTAAAATTGTTAAACTGTTAGTGAAGATGTGAAGAAAAATGAACCCTTGTATGTTGCTGGAGGGGATGTAAAATGGTTCAGATGCTGTGGAAAACAGCTTGTCAGTTCTCAAAAAGTTAAACATAGGTACCCTATGACTCAGCAAGATAGGTAGGTAGGTAGATGACTGACAGACTTCAAGAGAACTGAAAACAGGTATTCAAATACTTGTATATGAATATTCATAGTTGCCAAAAAGTAGAAAAATGACAAATATCCCTCAGCTGATGAACAAACACAATGTGAAAGAACCATATAATGGAATCTTAACCTAGTCAGCGATAAAAGTGAATGAAGCACAGATACCTACTACAACATGGATGAGCCTTGAAAACATGCTAATGAAGAAGACAAGACACAAAAGGTCATATACATATAATTCCATTTATATTTAAGTGTCCAGAATAGGTAAATCCATGGAAATGAAAAATTACTGATTGCCAACGGGCTCTAAGGAAGAAGAGACTGAAGAGTGATTCTTAGTGATTACTTGTGGAGGTTCATGAAAATTCCTGGAATTAAAAATTATTTGATTGGGCCTCCCTGGTGGTGCAATGGGTTGTCGCAGCACTATGAAGCTACCCAGAGCCATTGTAGCACGAGTTCGATACCTGGCCAGGGAGCTTCCCACATGGCACAGCAGACCTCTCCTGCCTTAACCGCTGCTCCCCTCAGCAGTGTATTTCAGCCTATCCGCCTGTCTGCTCCCCACTCTGTCTCTGGTGAATCCTCTCACCTCCCCCACCCCGCCACCTCTGGCCTACACCCCAGCTTGTATGCATAAATACATTTTTTAAAAAATCATTTGGTTGCTGAACCTCTGCCTTTAGTAAACAACTTTGTTAAGAGTGACTTTTAGATAGAATTATACACGCACACACATATTTGTCTTTAAAAAATCAGAAGGTTATAGTTTACAAAAGTTCTTAAAACAGCATGCCACATGAAAATGCAGTAGGGCATGGCTGAATAGAGATTAATTTATATTTGTCTAAAGTTGTGACACATTCATATTTTATCTTTGACATTATGGAATATACAAACATGGCCAGATTAGATGAATTAAAGATTAGTGGAGGACTTGCACATGACTAAGAATAGGAAAAACACCAAACCCTGAAATCCTATTTCATGAAAAAATACTTCTTGAGTCAACATTCCTATATCTTTATTTTAAAAAGTTGTATGATCTATTTAACAATTGTTTTATTTTTTGCATAGAAGAACTGGGGTGTAGGCTAGAGGTGCTGCAGATGAGAGGATTCACCGGAGACAGTAGGGAGCATAACAGGCAGACCTACTGAAACATACTGCTAAGAGGAGTAACAGGTAAGAAAGGAAAAGGTCTGCTGTGCCATATGTGTCTTAGCTCCCTGGCCGGGGATGGAACCCAGGGCGTAGTGGTACTGTGCTGAGACTCAATCCCTGGGCCATGAGGGAGGACCAACAATTGAGTTTTAAATCAGAGTGGCATTCTCAAAACAATCCAGCACTGGTATTGGCTATATCATAGACATCCCTCAATCATCCCACTACAGCTTAAGTCAGGGAGGTGAACATTCCAGCATGTTAAGAGTTTAAGAATCTCATGTGCAGCTAAGTAACTGAGTCATCCAAATCACACACAGATGAACAGAAATCCAGGCCTTACTCTTCCAACTATCTTCAACTGCCTCCAGATAGAAAATTTGTAGTCTAGACATCTTCAAATGGAGAAAAAGTGACTTATTTATGTTTCTTATTTCAAATGAGTGCCTAACTTTCTGCCTGCTAAGCACAGTTAGGGATGTTGGAGGTAAAAAGCAGTAAGCAGTTTACTCTTGCTCTCAGTTTAAATTTTGCTGGAGGCAGACAAGCAATTAGAGAAGAAAATGTCAGGGATGCATGTGCTATGAAGATAACAGGATACTGTGTTGAGAGGTAGGACTATTTTAGAAGCTTTTCCTTGGGGAAGCCTTTGCTGTGATGATAGAGAGGCCAGGTTCAGAAAGCTAGGCCTGAGACAATCCTGTGGGCAGGGGGTAAAGAGTGCTTCAGTTGGTGGCAACAGCAAGAGGAAAGGAAAATGCTTGTTAACCTTGGAGGGTCAGGGTCAGGAATAAATTTGCCCCAAGTGCTTAAGGGGAGGAGTGGGTATGGTGGGTCATGAGGTTACCATTATTCTAAATGCTTCGAGAAAGTATAGGAAGGAATAATAAATTACACTTAAAAATGGCAATTACCTATTTGCCAGGTGGAGAGAGGGTTACATGTTTGGGGGGAGGACATGAGTAAAAGTGCAAACAGTTTGGATACAACTGAGTTGCCCAGGGCCTCCCCGGTGGCGCAGCGGCGCAGCGGTTGAGCGCTGCACTGTGGAGCTGTCAGCAGCGGCGATGCGAGTTCGATGCCCGGCAGGGGAGAATCCCACATGGTGTGGCAGACCTCTCCTGCCTCGCCCGCTGCTCCCCTCAGCAGTGTATTTTTGATCTGCCTGTTCTGCTCCCCGCTCTGTCTCTGGTGAACCCTCTCGCCGCCCCACGCCTCTGGCCTGTACCCCAGCTTGTATGTATAAATAAATAAATCTTAAAAAAAAAAAAAAAAAAAAACAACTGAGTTGCCCAGATGAGAGATGATGGTGGCTTAGGTTGGGTGCTTAGAATGGGAATAGTAGACATGGAGAGAAGTGAATGTATTTATATGTTTTTGTGTTAGATACGCGATTATTCCGATAGGAATAAGACAAAAAGGAAAAGTCAAGACTCCAAAGTTGGGCCTCCCTGGTGGCGCAGTGGTTGAGCGCTGCGCTGTGGAGCTGTCGGTAGCGCAAGATGTGAGTTCGAAGCTCAGCTAGGGAGAATCCCACATGGTGCGGCAGACCTCTTCTGCCTCCTCTGCTGCTCCCCTCAGCAGTGTATTTCTGATCTGCCTGTTCTGCTCCCCACTCTGTCTCTGGTGAACCCTCTCACCACCCCACGCCTCTGGCCTGTACCCCAGCTTGTATACATAAATAAATAAATCCTTAAAAAAAAAAAGACTCCAAAGTTTGTGGTTTGAACAAATGGGATTGTTAAAATGAAATTAAGGGGTCTGGAGTAAGCACCTAGGGAAGGGGAAGGGAGCCATGTTAGTTTGAGGACCTATTGCATATGCAGACCAAGTATGTTAGCCA
Organism: Scalopus aquaticus; assembly: GCA_004024925.1. Taxonomy (NCBI): domain Eukaryota; kingdom Metazoa; phylum Chordata; class Mammalia; order Eulipotyphla; family Talpidae; genus Scalopus; species Scalopus aquaticus. Next base: position 78,614 of record PVIJ01002842.1, on the reverse strand, counting down.
ACGCTAAGAAATCATTACCAGGGCCTCCCTGGTGACCTAGGGGTTAAGTCTCGGAGCTATCAGCACTATGGCATGAATTCGATCCCTGGCCCGGGAGCTAACCCAAATATATCACAGCAGACTTCTCCTGCCTTGCCCACTGCTCCCCTTAGCAGCGTATATCAGTAAATCTGCCTGTTATGCTCCCCACTCTGTCTCTGGTGAATCCTCTCACTCCGTGCACCTCTAGCCTGGACCCCAGTTATTATATGCATAAATAAAAAGTCTTTGCTTAGAAAAACTGACATTGGTGAATGAATGAACATTTGTGTATGGTCGAACTACGGTTGCCCAAATTGGCTGGGTGGTGAGGCCGGTGATAACGGCCTTTCCTAGGACCAAGTCCACCACCCCTGCGTGTCTAAATGCTCCACGCCCACTCCCTATCAGAGATTCGAACCTTCACTTGCAGAAAGCGCTCAGTCCCGGCTGGAGGCGAACTCAATTTCCCGCCCCTGCCGTGAGGTGCCTCGGGATCGATGCATGTCGGGACATGTAGTCCTATTGCTCTCGAATCTTAATGACGTTAAAATGCATTTCTGGATCTGTAGTCTCGCGGGCGCCGGGGATACGTAGTGTAGCTCCGCCTTCTGCTCGTGGGGAAAACCGGGACGTGTGAGGTCACTTCCTGCGTGCTAGGTGGCTTCCTGCGGCGTTCCCACGCTCGATCTCTTTTTCGCTGCCTGCCCGCCGCCATCATGGGTCGCATGCATGCTCCCGGGTGCGTTCGGGTTGCCGAGCGGGTTGCGGGGCTGGGCCCTGGTGGTAGGGAGGGTACGGAGGGCATGTAGGGAGCGGGGCGGGGGATAATGATCGGGCTGTTGAGGTACAGGCCGTCACCTCACTCCGCGACCGCTTTTCTCCCCAGGAAGGGCCTGTCCCAGTCGGCTCTGCCCTATCGCCGCAGCGTCCCCACCGTAAGTAGCGTGCAGGGACCGGGGATAAGGAGGCGGATGCCGTTCGTCGCTCGGAAAAAGGGGCCGCCGGGTGGGACTTTGAGGGTGGAGGGGGTCGCTGTGCTTCTGCCCCTTCCCTGGTTCTCGCGCTGAGGCTGCTTTCTTTTGCATGCACAGTGGCTGAAACTGACTTCTGACGACGTGAAGGAGCAGATCTACAAGCTGGCCAAGAAGGGCCTGACTCCCTCACAGATCGGTGAGTGCGTCTTAAGTATCCCTTCCGCCTGCCCTCGTGTAACTTGCTGAAAGAGACTCTGGGGGTAAAATGGGGCCCACAGCGAGCCCTGAAAACTTTTTGACGGTTTCCGGAGCCAAACTGTTGATGACCGAGGCCTGTTGAAATCTCACGTTCTTTCTTGGAAGACAACAAATTTATTAAAATCTCGATGCAGTTTAATATTTATTGTGGGATAAGCACTCTCATGGGTCCGTGAATCAAAATACTTTACATAAACTGACGGTAGTTGAATTTTGACAGCAGTACTTTGAAATAAATGCTAGTGTTTGTGCCCATTTTAGGGTTGAGGAAATTAAGGCCGCTATTAAACGAGCCCTAAGTTACATAGCTCTTAAAGGAGGAATTGGGATTGGCTACCCAGAGGGCTAGTCACACTGTCTCTCAGATGTGGCTGGAACCGTAGCTGTGTGTGACTTTGTTTGACTTCATTCAGCAAAGTTAGCTATATAGTTCAGGGCCCTGAAAAATACAGTAGTCAGAAAAAGGGTAACATCTGCCCTCTTGGAACTTACAGTCTAGTGGAGGAATCACTGAATAGAAACTACATCATAGACTGTCCAGTAGTGGGTGCTGCTGTTTTTTATGTTTTTTTTTTTTGTGGTTTTTAAAGATTGATTTATGCATGCAAGAGCTGGGGTGTAGGCCAGAGGGGTGTGTGTGTGAGGATTCACCAGAAGACAGCGTGTGAAGCAGAACAGGTGGATCTACTAAAATACACTGCTGAGGGGAGCAGCAGGCTTAACAGGAGAGGTCTATTGCGCCATGTTGGTCAGCTCCCTGGACAGTGTTCGAACTGGTGCTGCGATGGCTGCTGATAGTTTCATAATGCTGAGGATTAACCCCTTGTGCCACCAGGGAAGCTCCTAGTGGGTGCTGTTTTGAGGTTGAAAAGAAAGTAGGTAGTTTTCAGAAGAGTGATAGGAGTTCTGAGACTGAATGAAAGCTGTGTTCAGCTGGTGTTGGGAATCGCCTTTGGATGTCTGAGCCTTGCATGTATTCTTAGGTTTCTTTGATGTGTGAAAGTGAGTCCCATTTTATAGATGAAAACTTGGAAAGTGATTTGACCGCGCAGCTTTTGCTTCACATACTGCAGTTTGTGTGTTCTGTGTGGGAATCCGTAATATATGATTGTCTTTTCAGGTGTGATCCTGAGAGACTCACATGGCGTTGCACAAGTACGTTTTGTGACAGGCAATAAAATCTTGAGAATTCTTAAGTCCAAGGGACTTGCTCCTGATCTTCCTGAGGATCTGTATCATTTAATTAAGAAAGCTGTTGCTGTTCGAAAGCATCTTGAGAGGAACAGAAAGGTAAGAGATTATAATTGTACTGACTGACTTCGCTAAAGTGGGTAGCGGGTTTGAATTATCTGAGGTGGCTTAGGGCACAAGCCAGTCAGTACTCTAGTTGCTTTGAAATAAGAATTCTACCAAAAGAGATGGGGTGGGCAGATGTTGACTCCCTTAGATAATACATTCTTTTTGGTTGGTTGAAAATGTTGAGATGTTTATTTGCATCTTTAAATTCCCTTAAGGACTTAATGTAACCTATGATTCTAATACAAGGCATTCATTCGGGAAAGTGCATGGTGTCTGTACCTTCCTTTGTTAAAATAAGGCCTAATTGTTTTGAGTGGTTTTCTTGAATTCTATTTTCATTTTCAGGATAAGGACGCTAAATTCCGTCTCATTCTGATTGAGAGTCGTATTCACCGGTTGGCTCGCTATTACAAGACCAAACGGGTCCTCCCTCCCAATTGGAAATAGTAAGTATCACTCTTCGTTTACAATAATAGGAGTTAGGTAGTTAATACAGCTTTTTAAAATATATATAAAGAACAGGTTTATTAGGGACAGGGAGGTAAAGGATGCTTGCACAGACACAAGCGGGCAGGAAGAGCTTAGTAAATACAGAATTAAAGTGAAATTTCTGTTAGTAAATGTCTTAATACTTTGTGGGTCTTTGGTCAACTACTCTTTGAATTCTGCCATTGTATCAGAAGCAGCCATAGACGATGCAAGAACAGGCTTGGCTGTGTTCCTGCAAAGATAAGCAGAGGACCATAGTTTTACAGACCCCTGCAAAGATAAGCAGAGGACCATAGTTTTACAGGGGTCTGTAAAACTATGGTTCTCTCTGCTCCCAGGTATTAATGTCTTAATTTTTGCAGAGATTGCTCACTTGATTGATTTCCAGACATTCGCATTTTCCACCAGAAAGGTTTTTCCTTATCTTGGCTAGTTCTTCCTTGGATGTCTGAGTGAGCATCTTCATTATGCTTGAGGACAGTGAAACAAGTCAGTAGCTCAGCAGTTCAGTGCATTTTAGGTATTTGGGGTTTGTTTGGGGTGTTTGGAAGTAGCTTCTTTAGCTGGGAGAGTCTGTATTAACGGGGCCTGTATTAACCCGGCTTTCTTCCTTCTTTCCCTCCCCTTTCTTCCCCATTTCAGCGAGTCATCCACAGCCTCTGCCCTGGTTGCATAAATTGGTCTGTGTATTCAAGCAATAAAATCATTGTTTAACTAGAAACATGTTTTGTGTTTCCATGTGGTTTTTTTTTGTTTGTTTGTTTGTTTTTTTGATGGGGGAGTGTTTTAGCAGAATTAGAATTGTGTGGTTCCACGGGGAGCAATGAGGTAGCTTTCATATTTTATAACTTAATGTGGAGGGTGGGGGCTGGAAGTCACAGGAATAGTGACTTAAATTGATGTCATTGTAAAAATGATTTAAGTATTGATCAATTTGATGTTGCATGCTGAAGTAATTGTGATAGATGTTACCCACAGTCAAGTATCAAAAAGATGCACAAATGTTTCATGGGAGTGGAGCATCTTCAGTGTGGAGGGAACTTGGATGGAAGTGATACTTGAGACTTGAAGCAGAAGGGTTTCAGCGCAGGAAGAAAGTACAGTTAAACCAGAGCACAGCTGTGCCGCCTGGTGGATGCTTGTTCTCTACGACTCATGTACTTGCCTCCCCAACATTAAATGCCCTGGGCTGTGTGCAGACTGATAGCAGACCTGTGGTGGACTCACCAGTTTGGAACCCAGATGTAAGTTTCAGTTTTTTGATCCAATTCTTAACTAGTGCTAGATGTATGTTTTTAATCCCTGGTGCTTTTGCGTTTATGTCTTACACCAAGACAGACACATGGTAAGGCAAACCTCCAAAAGCAATTAACATATACAAACAAGGTGACAGACAGTTCTGGGGAGCCCTAGGTAGCTAGGTAATGTATACAAGATGTGGTTCTCTAGAGCTAGAGACCATGGGGAGGGCTAGGCATCCCCACCCCTAGTGGATAAGCCAGCACTCAGATGGCGAGGGACACCTGACAAGCTGTGGTCCTTAGACTTGGGCTGCTTGCCAGTCCCTCCCTGTGGCTAAGTCTCGGGAAGCCAGAGGTCAGGGGAGCCTACACAGATGTAGACCATTATCATCAGCTTCCCAGGAAGCAAAGGGTCCTGGGATCTTGTCTCCTCCAGATACCTCTGCATCTTCTCCATTCTTGCCAGTCACAGGAGTTTGGTTTCACCAAACTCCCCAGAGCCATTACCACTGTTAATTCCTCAGCCTGGAAGGCTTTTTCCTCCACATGGCTTGCTCCTTCACCTGTCTTACCAGAAAGGCCCTAGTTAAAACTGCCTCACCCAGCACTCCATCCTCTAATCCTGCTGTTTGTCATCCTCTAATCCTGCTGATTACCACCTGACTGCCATGGCATATTTTTGATTGTTTATTACCCTCTCCTCAGGTTATAAGTAAGTCCCATTAGAGCAGGGACTTAGTTTGGTCATTGCTGCATCCCTAGTATTTAGAATATCTGGCACATGATAGATGCTCAATAAATACTGGTAAAATTAATGTACACAAAGGATAAATTTTTTTTTCAGATCTTGGGAAATGCCCTTTTTCAAATCTCACTGTTGATTGGTAGAGAATTTAGGAATAGATTCTAGGTTAGAAATACTTTCTCTGAAAAATGTTTCAGCACTAACTTTCTAGCTTAAAAACAAACTGCCATTGAGAAATCAGGTGTCCTGAGTTTCATTCCTTTGTAACTTGTTTTTTTCTTTTTCTTGTTGAACGCTTTTGGGATTATTGCTTAGTGTTCTGAGATTTTCACTAATACCTTGGTTTTTATCTTATTTGTTCTGTAAGTGAAGTCCCTTTTGACAGCAAATTGTCTTTTCTGTTAGACTTAATGGGTTAAACACTGTTTGCATGCATGGTGCAGAAAGTAGAATAATGAAAGTATTTTCTGTGTGGGGGGGGAAAAGACCATGGATAATAGTAAAGTAGAAAATGATGATTGTCAAGTATTTACTGCATTAATCATAATTTATTTAGCTTTGATATTATGTGCTTTAATTTTTAATAACAGCTATGTTTAACTGGCTTGCAGAATTCCTGAAATTTGCCTCTTTTGAGCCTGAATGAGGCAGCTCCAGCTCACCGCTGCTCAGGGCTCTCCTGTATGTAGAAACTTTGGTTAATAGGTACTGTGTATTCTCATCTCTGAATATGAATATATGAATGATAGTCTTAAATTTCCCTCTGCAGCGGTACCACTGTCCTAATTTGGGCGTTTATCATTCTCAAGCTACTGCTCCATTAGTCACAGTAGCCACACTAAAAGGTACTAATGTAAGCAGCAGCGTGACTGCAATTCTAAACCTTTTCGTCTATTTTTTCTGTCTATACTATTTTTTAACCTCTATTTCCACATCTCTAAAATAAGGGTAATATACAGACTTTATTTTTTTAATTTTTATTTTTTTCTTCCATCATTGTTAATTTTTGGACAGTATTTGATTTCTCGTCCCAGGTGTAGTCCCCGGTAGTTCTTCCACCATCATAGCTCTCGTGATCCATCTTATCAGAGCATTTCTTCCAGTGTCCAGTAATTGTTGAAAGGGTCTGGAACTGTGATGTCTATAGCGGAGAGTATTGAATTCCATCTAGATGCAGTTCCTTCTTTCTGCCACTAGGTGGCGAGTATTGCTCTTGTTGCTGGGGATGCTGACACTACTGACAGCTTATACGCACATTTATTATGTCAGATTTTTCACAACTTCCCCAAAAGATGATTCCAGATATTTTTTGGAAGGATATTTGGCACAAGTTAATTATTGTTTGAAAAATCCCCTATTTTTAAAGATGAGGAAATTGAGGCTCAGAAAAATTTGAGACTCAAGTTCAGACCCCTGCTAGGATGTCTAGTGATCCTATCACTATATACTGCACTGTCTTCTGTGGTCATTTTTCTCAGATTTTTAAAAAATAGAAGTGCAAATAATCAAGACCCATGTTCTACACAAATCAACTTTAAAAATTATTAGGAGTATGTTAGCTAATTCCCAATGTGTAACACATCCATTCGAAAAATTAAAATTTGGAGGCCTCCCTGGTGGTGTAGGGGTTAAGTCTCAGTGCTATCTCCACTAGGGCTTAAGTTCAATCCCCGACCAGTGAGCTAACCCACATGGCGCAACAGACCTCTCCTGTCTTGCCCACTGCTCCCCGCTGCAGTGTATTTCAGTAGATCTGCCTTCTCACTCTGTCTACTTCTCACTCTATCTCTGGTGAGTCCTCTCACTCCCTGCACCTCTGGCCTACACCCAAGTTCTTGTATGCATAAGTAGATCTTTTTTTTTTTTTAAGATTTATTTATGCATACAAGCTGGAGTACAGGCCAGAGGCATGGGGTGGCGAGAGGGTTCACCAGAGACAGAGTAGAGAGCAGCACAGGCAAGTCAATGGAAATACACTGCCAAGGGGAGCAGCAGGCGAGGCAGGAGAGGTCTGCCGCTCCATGTGGTAATCTCCCCAGCCGGGCATTGCCACTGCCGACAGTTCCACAGCGCAGCGCTTAACCACTGCGCCACCAGGGAGGCCCTATAAGTAAATCTTTTTTTTTTTTTTTTTTTAAGATTTATTTATACATACAGCTGGGGTACAGGCTAGAGGTGTGGAGCGGTGAGAGGCTTCACCAGAGACAGAGTGGGGAGCAGAACAGGCAGATCAGAAATACACTGCTGAGGGGAGCAGCGGGCGAGGCAGGAGAGGTCTGCCGCACCATGTGGGATTCTCCCTGGCCAGGCGTCGAACTCGTATCGCTGCTGCCGACAGCTCCAAAGCGCAGCACTTAACCGCTGCGCCAACCAGGGAGGCCCTATAAGTAAATCTTTAAAAAAAATTTTAAACTTAAAAATCTCCAGAAACTTGAGTGAATTCAGACAATCCCCTTACATTTTCTCCAATTTTGTTACCTATCAGTAAAATATAGTGTTCTCTGAAGCTAAAGCGTTGCCTTTCATCTCCAAGCGAGTGCCCTCCCAGCCTCCCCACCTGCAGCCACTGCTACCTGTCGTGTGGCTACAGTGACCTGCGGGGTGGTAGTGTGAGAAAGGTAAGTTCCAGGTCAGAATAGTTGCACCTCTGGGGTGAGGAGGAGGGTAGCAGGATTGGATAGGGCAGCACGGTTTCAACCATTTCTAACGTTTTTTGTTCTTTTTGCTGATAAAAGACAGGTTTAATCATACATTGTTCTTCACACAGATGGCAATGGAGACTTTAAACTGGGATGCAGGATTCACCACCATGCAACACAAACCAATAAGCCACCTACAGTAAACTGGTTTCTGACTGTACATGAGGGAGTAACCAACTGCTGTACAAAAGTGAACAATGATGTAGGAAAATAAGTAAATTTAGAAAAAAAATAAACTGGCGGCTTTTAAGGACCCTGTAACCACAAGAAGCTTTCCTCCAAAATAACCCCAATCTCACAGGAAAATAGTTACTGTGGGGGAACCAGAAATCTAGCTTTGTGGCCAAAAGGAAAAATAGGTCGGTGGTTAGCTGGTGAAGCAGCAATTTGGTGCCTGCCCTTCCCTGTGCTGCTTTGCTCTTCCTGCTCTTGGTCTTCGGTCCCTCTTCAGACCATCGACCAAACACACTGCTCTCAGTAGGTTTGGATACCCATCTGAAACTTCCTTGGAGGTCCCCACAATGCTGACATCACTCCCTCTTGCCAGGGCTCACACCCCTCCATAGTACCTTGCCATGGATTGGGTTTAATCTGACCATCATGCTTCTTCCAGGCGATAAACACATGGAGCCGCAACCAGCACTTCTAGAAAAGCCTGGTGGGCTCGGGCCCTGCTGTCAGCTTTGTCCAATGTTTTATTTCACAAGCTAGATGGTGAGGGCAAGGGCTTTTTGTTAGATCCTTTCTGTCTTTTGATAACACCCAACAGAATTCAGTTTAAAAATACCTATAAGGTCTAGAGTTACAGAAGCATCACCCAGCAAACATTTATCGAGCACTTTGTGATAAGCATTCTACACATCAGTGAACAGCAGTTTAGGGTCTGGATTCATTGCTGATTCATTCAACACACATTCTGAGTTTGCTGCGGGCAGGTTGCTATGCTGGCCGCTAGTAAGAAGACTCACCCTGGGCTGATAGTGTCAGGTGGGGCCCGTTCACTACGTGAACCTCACAAGGCAGAAGAAACTAGCTTCACAAGAGAGGTGCAGACAAAGTGTTAAGGAAAACATCAGAGGCTTTGGGGAGACTTGGTAGAGGAGCTGGTACTTAAGCTGGAAGTGGAAGGACGCTTGGGGCAGAGGCAAATAGCCTCCCCGCAGAGGGAGCAGCATGGACAAAAAGGACAAAGGTGAGAGAGTGTGCAGAGACCAGTGTGTGTTTTAGCTTGGCTGGTGTTCTCAGTAGTAGTGAGAAGTCTGGGAAAGGAGTTTGGTCTACTCCTGGAGGGCCCAGAGTGAGGCCAAACTGCAGGCTCTTCTGCAGGAGCCGCAGAGCGGAGCCGGGCAGCAAACTTATTTGCTGTTGGCAAGGGCCAATAGAGCAAAGGGGTTGCTTTCTAGAACCTGGGGCCCGGGCCAGGGCAGTGGGGGAGCAACTCAAGGGGAGACATCACAGGAATAGAGGTCACAGGACCTGCCAGCTTTAGACTAGGGTTGGAATCACCATTTCTGCTTGAACTCTTCCAGAGATGGGAAGGTTACCGCTCACAAGGAGTTTGGTGTTTACTGCTGGGTAGTAGTTCCTTGTCTGTCTCCTGAGTTGAACATGAAGTGCGATAAGGGGGGAAGAGGAGAAGCAACTTACAAAAGTAGAAGAGAGGATATCTCTGGAAGGGGACCGTGCTGTTTCCAGAAGTCGGTGAGCCTGAAGGGGACATATTGACTGGATGGATGAATGGGTGGACGGACAGACAGACGGACAGAAGGTAAGTGAGGAGAGGCTGTGTTGGTGTTGGGACCGTGCTCTTCTCCACTCAGGAGTTTTTCAACAGGCTGGAGACTGGAGCTCCTGTGTTGCTTTTGTGGTGCCTGTAGGGGACGCCATGGTAACAGACCTGGAATGGATCCATTCCAGGATGATGGGCAACTCAGGAGAGAGGTCAGCTAGTGCTGGAGATCTGGGACAGCCTGTGTTACTGTGGGGGTCCTGCTCTGCCAGCAACTACTCTCCTAGTGCAGGAGAAAGGTACTTTCCACTGATAGGGATGCGCTCCTCACGGGTCACCAGCATCGGTCCTTAGACCCACTAGTATTTTTTAGTTCAAAGATTGGAGCAAGACTGGTCTTCAAGGGAGACTGACGAGGTGCCCTTTTTTTAAAAAAAAAAATTTATTATGCATACAAGCTGGGGTACAGGCAAGAGGTGTAGGGCGGCGAGAGGGTTCACCAGAGACAGAGCGGGGAGCAGAACAGGCAGATCAGAAATACACTGCTGAAGCGAGCAGCGGGCTAGGCAGGAGAGGTCTGCTGCGCCATGTGGGAATCTCCCCGGCCGGATGTTAAACTTGCGTCACCGCTGCTGACAGCTCCACAGTGCAGCTCTTAACCGCTGCGCCACCAGGGGGGCCCTGACGAGGTGCCCTTTGAGGGTCATTAGTCAGACCCCTTGCCCTCACCTGTATCTCCCCAGCTAACCTGTTGTAGACCCTGAAATCCCAACATTGCAGAGGTACATATATTCTCTGTAGCACCTGACACATTATTTGAAAACCTACATGAACACACTTGTTAACAAACTTACAAAGACTCAAGGAACAGGATTGATTTTTGTAAACCAAATCCTTATATTAACTAGTAGTATTTACGTAAATCATCCCTGCGAACTAACCATCTCTAACTCAGGAACAGGGAGTTAGTGGTCATAAACCCTTTCACCTCCTTAAGCTCACCAGAGCATTCCAGCGATGCTGTACTGCAGAAATGGCTAAACTTTTCTTTGCCTCAGTTTCCTTTTTAAAAATAGATGTAAAGTCTCCTGGCCAAGATGAGGCCACAAAGGTTGGACAATAGATTTTAGAAACAGAAGGAGCTTATGTCTTCTCATTTTCTCAAAGCAGCCCGGGGAACTGCTTTGAGAAAGCAGTGGAACTCTGTGGAAGAACTGTGTCCAGGTTGGTTCCCTGGCCTTTGAGGAAGCAAGGAGAGGCAGGGGTTGGACAGGGTAGTCAGCATGGGTGGTGGGTGTGTGACCAGCAGCCCAAGTGCATGGCTGGAGGGTCGCTGAGAAAGTTGCTCTGGGGCTTGGGAGTGTGATCAGTTACCCAATCAGGTGAAGGGATTTAGCACCCTCCACCCCAGGGGACTAGCCTGGGACAGTGAGTCTGAACAGCAGTTAGAACGGAAGCCAGGTCGGGCAGGTCTGTTTTTCTCATCTCACTGCTCAGTCCTCAAGATCTCACTGCCAGGCTGAGCCTTTCCTAGAAAATATTGGCCCAGGTTGGCTCCAAACTCCTACTGGCTGCGTCATGCTAAGTTCTAGAAGCAGGTGAATCTATTCAGGCCTCAAACTCCTCCAGAAGAGAAGCCCTGGGGTAGGGAGGATAAGTTTCCCCGTCCTGACTGAATCGCTTTTTCCTACATCATAACAGATTCATTTCTGGTCTTGTGCCTGCCTGTGCGTTAGGAAATCAGGTGTCTGTGAGTCACCTGACTCTGCTCAACCTATTCTGCATTCAGCAACATCCTCTAAATGTTTACAGTGGACTTACCCCTCTCTTCTCCTCTCCCTTCTGTCCGTTTGTCTGTCCATCCATCCAAACAACAGTGAGCAAAACCAGTCATGGTTCCTGCCCTCATGGAGCCGACAGGGTTTTGAAAGAGTGAGACATTAGCCAAATAATCTCCAAACTAATGTAGATGCCAACTCTAAAAAGTGCTCTAAAGGGGATGTGCCTGGTGCCATAAGAGCCATGGTGGCTGCGTGGGGGAGTCTCTCCAAGGCAGGGCAGAGCAGGTTCCCTGGGGAGGGGCACTGAGGTATTCTCTGCAGTAAGGGGCAGGGCGGTGGGGTATGGGCATTCTAGGCAGGAGGAATAGCTAGTACAGAGGCCTTGTGGCGAAAGGAGCTAGGTGGGTATGAGGGAGGAAGAGTGGGGCTGAGGGGGAGGAAGGGAGGCAGGCCCAGACCCAGAGGCTTTGTAGGCCTTTTCATTCAAGTTCTTTTCTTTTTCTTTTTTTTTTAAGATTTATTTATTTATACATACAAGCTGGGGTACAGGCCAGAGGCGTGGGGCGGCGAGAGGGTTCACCAGAGACAGAGCGTGGAGCAGAACAGGCAGATCAGAAATACAATGCTGAGGGGAGCAGCGGCCGAGGCAGGAGAGGTCTGCCGTGCCATGTGGGACTCTCCCCGGCTGGGCTTCGAACTCGCATCGCGCGCTGCTAACAGCTCCACAGTGCAGCGCTCAACCGCTGTGCCACCGGGGAGGCCCTCTTTTCTTTTTTTTAAACATACAAAGAGCTAGCATTGTTTCTGCTGTAAGGCAGATGTCTTGGATAACCCACTCAAGGAAGTTCACTGAGTCCAATTCATGAAGTCGATGTCCTTCACATACTGACAGGAACACAGCGACACATATTGAGGCTGTATTTCCTGATCAGACCTTGTGGTTTGCACAGATACAGCAAACACGAGAATCCTGGCTGAATTTTCTTGTAGGCTCCAACAGAACTGTCAGTGACCCACTCTGCCCTCACATGCAACGAGGCACAGGCTGTAGGCCTTTTAAAGGAATTATTTTTCCTTTAGAGCAACAGGGATAAGGGCTTCTAGCAGGGGAGTGACATGATCAGTTTTACATTTTGAAAATTTTCTGGCTGCTTACAGTGTGAAAAACGGGTGAGGGTGGGTGGAAGGGGAACTGGACTTAGTAAATTTGGAAGGCCAGTGAGGAGGCAATGGCCAGAGTCCAAAGGAGAGATGATTGTAGCTTAGACAAAGGTGCTGGGGCAGAGAGGGAGAAGAGTGGACAAATGAGAGAAATATCTAAAAGTCAATCTGTCAAGACTTGGGGTTGAGTTGGTATGGGGAGTGAGGCAGTGATAAGGGCTGGGGAGTCTGCTGGGTCTCCTGCATGGACAAAGGAGGCAAGCAGGGACTGTGAATGCGGTTTTGAAGAAGCTGAGTTTGAATTGTCTTTCAGGTGTCCAAGTAGGTAAAAATAACTAACACTTAGCAATTGCATACATGCTCAAGGTATTGCATTATAAATATCACCTCATGTAACCCTCACAATCATTCTATGACAGTATCAGCATTTCCATTTTTTCAGAAGAAATCGAGGCAAGCAATTGGATATACTGGTCTGAACTTCAGAAGTAAGTTGTGGGCTCACAACAGAAAGTCATCAGGGAGAAGAGACTAGAAGTGTGGTCAAGTGAAACTGCCCAAGGAGAGTAGTTGAGCTTCTTTCCCATCTTTCCTCCATCCCACCCTCTCCAGAGGGTACCACACAGACCTGCCTCCCATACTGGGCAGTACACAGGGTGTCTGTACCCACCTTGGACAAAGTGGATTCTCTGTGCCACAGACCGACCACAACAAAATCTCCCATCCTGCTTACCTCCTTGGAGTCCTACTGTTCTCCAAATCAAGAGGTCTAACTGCTGTCCCATCAGACCTGATGCCAGGCAGGTCTAAGCTACAATAGTCTAAGCTGGCTTAATGGTGAGTAACAGAAGGCAGAGAAGTGACCCTTCAGGACTTCCGGGGCAAGGGCAGGAGGGACACTCAGCTTAGGGTGCTGAGATCCCAGGTCAGAAGGCCGACCCCAAGGCCTCCAAGCAGAGGCGACATGTGGGTGCTCTTGAAAAGGCAGAGTTGAGGCCCAGACAACAGCCAGACTTAACTCCCCAGCATGTGTGTGGGTGATCACAGTATGTGACTCCTGCTCCAGCCCCTGAGTCATCCCCAGACGCCGACACTTCCCAGTGGAGACCTCAGATTATTCTGGAGCAGAGACAAGCCATTCCTGTCATGCTCTATCTGAATTCTTGCCCTACAGAATCCTTGAGCAAAGCAAAATGATTGTTTTAAGTTTGGGGACAGTTTGTTTTACAGCAAAAATAATTGGCACACTTTACTGAGTTTCTACAGCCTCGTGGCTGCAAGATGGACAGACAGTGGCTCCCCTTCCCCTTCCCCCACCTCCCCATGTCAGACTTACGTGTGGATGGGCCTGTCTGTCCTGTGCCCCTGGCTGTGGAGCTGGCTGGATGCAGGGCTGTCCTGGAGCCTGGTGCCCAGCACACATGACGGGGAGAGACTCCGTAGCTGCTTGCTGGCGCGTCCCTCCCGCAGCTGGCCTGACATTTATTTCAGCAGGAGTGGGAATCTCAGCCTTGTTCCAAGGACACGGGGGAGCTGGATGGCAGCTCCTGCTGGCTGTTGCATACAGAGACACATGATTGGGCTGAAAGCGGTTTTTCTGAAAGCATCCTTGTGGAGACAACATTTTGATTGAAACTCTGATTTGATTGAAAACAAATACTCCCCACAGTATTCTTTTTCTCTAGTGCCAGTTATTTTCATGCTTCATGTGGCAATTTTCAGCCCTCTAAGAATTTTAAAGTATTTTGGTCCATTTTTAGGACTTTTTAGGTTTTTGCCTCAATTATGATTGTTTTAGCCTACTCTTACTGCTCTTCAATATTTGTGGTTGTTGAAAGTCAGAACCACATAAGGTATAACCCATAGTGGACAGCTAAGTAAAGGAGCAAAAGGTATAGAATGAGTCCATTTTTGTCGAAGAACTATACACACATATGCAAATATTTGGAAGCACATACCTGAGTGCTTCTCAACCAGAGACGTTTGGGAGATTCTCCTAGAAGGTTTTAAAAACCTGATTCCTGAATCCTGTCCGGGGTGGGGCAGGGATTCACTGAATGGTGGACATGATGGCAGTGGTGGTGTTGGGAGCAGACATTTGAAAGGCTTCTCTGGTAATTCCAATGTGTAGCTTGGATTGGGATTGCTGACTTAGTATCAGAGGAGGAACGTCAGAGGGGGGTAATTTACTGAGGTATTCATTTCTGTATGGACAGGTTGAGTTTTCGAGAAAGAAGGGGCTTGCCTAGGGTCACACACTGTGAGGGGAAGAGAGGACTAGAGTGCTGTCTCCTGGAACCCGGCCTTCCCCTTCCTGCTGCAGGTGTGAGCAGAAGTGGTGAGATTATGGGAGTTGTTAAAATTTTTCTTTTGCATGTCTCTGTTTTCTGGCACAAGACAGAAAACAAAGACTAAAGCAAAGAATAAATATATAAAAGGTATTACACTTGAAACAACCCCCTTGCCCCCATCAGCATTTCCTCTCCAAAGACGGTGGTCTTTAGGGACATTCTGGCTCCTATCTAGTGTCATACAGGCCACAGCTCTGAGCCACAGGCTACAGGAAAGCCAGATACCTGGGAGGGCGGAAGTAGATGCAAAGTGGGGAGAAGCAGGTCCCAAAAGAGAGGGCACAGGACCTCAGCCTGTGATGCTGAAGAAGCCCACCAGAGGGCAGCAGGAAGCTGCCTATGAGTCCCTCTGTGAGGAATGTTCCTGGGGGTCAGGACAATCTACAGGGAATTTAGGTCAGGTTTTGAAGAGGGGAGTGGAAAAGCCATGTTAGGGCATATGTATGTGTGGTGTATGTGTGTGTGTGGCGTGTGTATGTGGTGTGTGTGTGTGGGTGGGTGGGTGGGTGTGTGTGTGTCCTGTATAAAACCAAAGAGGTAGGAATTAAGGAACTGAAATTGCCAGAGGTGAGAATGGAGGACCAGAAGCTGGCAGGAGGAGACTGTATGTGTTTTTGGTCAGAACAGTGCCTAGAATAAAATATGTATTAAATTAATATTTGCTACTCAAATGCGTGAATGGAGATACCGTTGGGGGTCGGCGGGAAGGAAAAAGATAGCAAATGGTTGAGGGTAAGACAGAATTTTCACTCATTCAGCACTTCTTGTTGGGCAATGTGCTGATTATAAGTTCTTTACATTCATTCTTTTCAAGTTAATTTTAACTGAAAAAGTAGTACATGCTTAAGTTTAAAAAACACAACAAAACAAGAATAAGCCTCTTTCTCAAGAGGCTGACAATATTTTCTGCATATCTTTTTAGAAATTGTACATGCGGGCCTCCCCGGTGGTGCAGCAGTTAGGTGCTGGGCTGTGGAGCTGTTGGTAGTGGGTACGCGAGTTCGACGCCCAGCCGGGGAGATTCCCACATGGCGCGGCAGACCTCTCCTGCCTCGCCCGCTGCTCCCCTCAGCAGTGTGTTTCCATCAATCCTGTTCTGCTCCCCACTCTGTCTCTGGTGAACCCTCTCACTGCCCCACGCCTCTGGTCTGTACCCAGCTTGTATGCATAAATAAATAAATCTTTAAAAAAAAAGAAATTGTACATGCACTTCCTTTGGGGGCTTGCCTATTGCCCTGCTGCATCCCTGAATGCCACTTCTATACCTACTCTTAGAGGGGCATTTCTCAAATTGAGGTCTGGTACCACCTTCAATATCAACACCTGTAAACGCAGAGTTTCAGACTTCACACAGACCTCCCAGAATGAAAGTAAGGGAATCCTTATTTTAACAGAGCCCCAAGCAATTCTGATGCCCATTCAAGTTTGAGAAGCACTGATTTGACTCACACCATCACTCTCTGGGGAGAAGGCCGGATATCTCTGGGTTCACATCAAGGCTCCACTGCTGTATCATCATATGACCTTGACCTTGAAGAGCTTTACTTCTTGTCTTAGTCAAAGCAGGCTGCCATGACCACTTAAACAGTAGAAACTCGCAGTCGGAAGACTAGCAGTCCAAGATGCAGGGTTGGTTTCTGGTGTGGCCTCCCTTCCTAGCCTGCAGACAGCCGCCTTCTCGTGGGTTCCCGCATGGTCTTTGCTCTGTGTTTTCTCTCTGTGGAGAGAAAGAACTCTGTTCTCTCTTCCATTCTCATAAGGATACCTGGCTTAGTGGGTTAGGACCCCACCCTTGTCACCTCATTTAACCTTTATTAAATCTTTTTAATTAATTTTTTTATTAATTATGATTTTTTCCCCTTACATCATTATAGTCCCCATCGTTTTTTTATTACATCTTTAAAGGCCCTATCTCCAAATGCAGTCACTTTGGGAGTTAGCTTCTATATATGAATTTGGGTGGGTGGTGCACAATTGAGTCCATAACACTTCTTAGTCCTTTTCCCCTCATTTTGAAATCTTTCTACTCAATGTAGTAGAAAGTCTCCCATTTATTCAAGTCATGTTTAATATGCCTCAGTAATATTTAGGATTTTCTTCATATTAAACTTTCATGTTTTTCCTTACCTGACTGAGTAATGTGAAATTTTTCCTTTTTATCTTCTTCACACCTAACTTTTTATTTGGAAAATTTTCAAAACTATATAGAAAAATTGCAAGATATGCAATGAGTATCCATATTCTTAGATTCACCAGTTGTTAATCTTTTGCCAAATTTGCTTTATCTATGTGTCTATATATTTTTTCCTGAACAATTTGAGACTTGATTACAGAAATCGACACTTTAACTTTATTTATTTATTTTTTAAAGATTATTTATTTATGCATACAAGCTGGGGTGTAGGTAAGAGGTATGGGGTGGTGAGAGGATTCATCAGAGACAGAGCAGGGAGCAGAACAGGCAGATAGACTGAAGTACACTCCTGAGGGGAGCAGCAGGTGAGGCAGGAAAGGTCTGCTGTGCCATGTGGGAATCTCCCTGGCCGGGTATCGAACTCATGCTGCAGTGGCTGTGGACAGCTTCACAGTGCCACCAGGGAGGCCCGATTAACTTTAAATACTTCAGCATGCTTCTCCTAAGAAGAAAGACATTCTCCACATACAACTACAGTTATCATGCTCAGAAAATTTAACATTTATACATTAACTAATACATAGTTAATTATAGATAGCTAATACATAAAATCAATATTTTGATTTCCCCAGCTGTTGTAATAATGGCTTTTACAATTTTTTCCCCCCAACCAAGGATATGATAAAGGATTGCATGTTGCATTTAGTAGTCTAGTCTCTTGGGTTCTTTAACCGAGAACATCTTCCCAATTTTTTTTTTAGTTGAATACTCTTTTTTAAATTAAAGTATAATTTATATACAATAAAATACAAAGGCATTAAGTGTTCAGTAGGACATTTTAACAATAGTACACATCTGTGTGTTCCACCATCCAAAACAAGATAGAGAACTTATCTGTCATCCAGAAAATTCCCTTATATCCTTTTCCAATTAATTCTTACCCAAGTGCAGCGACTTTCTGACTTCTGTCACCATAAATATGCCAGTTCCTACATAAGTAGAAAAGGATAATAAAGAGGTCTTTTTTTACCCTCTACCAGTTCCCTAGTGGTTACCTCTCATGCAACTACAGGACAATCTCAAAACTAAGAAACTGACATTGGTATAATGTCTATAGTCACGGCTGCAATCGAGATACAGAACTATTTCATCACTACAAAGATCACCCTTATGACATTCCTTTATTATCACACCCTTCCTCTCCCCACCAACATCCCTAAACCCTGGCAACCTCTATTCTCCATTGATATATATATTTTTTTAATTTTTGAGAGAGTCATGGAATCCTATTATATGAGCACTTCTTCAGTGTAAGGATTCCGGGCAGAAACTGGGGCAATGCATTGTTGTTATTTGTGTGCTGTCCCTGCTCAGGAGGAGGAATTCGCACTGCTATTCTCATCAGCAGGCAGGAAAATGGTCAGGTAGGGAGTCATCATATAGCACCTGTGTCCATCTCTGACGGCCTCCACCACCAGCAGGCCTCAGCCACCTCAGTCACCAGTCGTTGCTCACCATAAATTCTACATATATGTTTTAAAACAGTTAATCTACCAAACAGTACAAAAAGGAACACAAGGAGGGCCTCCCTGGTGGTGCATAGATTAAAGTCTCAGCACTATCAAGCTATCACCAGCCTCAACAGCATGAGTTTGATCCCAGCCAGGGAGCTAACCCACATGGCACAGCAGACCTCTCCTGTCTCGCCCGATGCTCCCCTCAGCAGTGCATTGGTCTATACCCCAGTTCTTGTATGCAAAATAAATAAATCTTAAAAAAAAAAAAAGAAACACAAGGAAAATAAAATCTCCTCCCATTGCTGTCACAGAAACAATCACTTTACCTGTTTCTAGTATTTTAATCTAGAGACTCTACCTATATATCTTTTCAACTTCATTGTGATAAAATTGACATGTAAAATTGTGTAAGTTTAACATGTACCATGTGTTGACTTGATATACTTGCGTATTGTGAAATGATTACCACAATAGCATTAGCTAATACCACCACCACCTCACATAATTACCGTTTCTTTTTTGTGGTAAGATTATTTAAGAATACTTAATTGTCAAGTGCAGTAGGTCCTCAAATAACTTCATTTCATTCAACATCTTTTCATTATAATGCCAAGAATAAAAATCAGTTCTGGCAGGGGCCACCGTGTGGAGTTTGCAGGTTCTCCCCAGGTCTGTGTGGGTTTTCTCCTGGTGCTGCAATTTCCTCCCACATCCCAAAGATGTGCATGTTCAGTTCATTGACAGGTCTAGATTGTCCCAACCTGCATACATGTGTGTAGTTTTTTTAAAGATTTATTTTAATTTATTTATGCATACATGAACTGGGGTGTAGGCCAGAGGTGCGGGGGGTAAGAGGATTCACCAGAGACAGAGTGGGGAGCAGAACAGGAGGTTCTACTGAAATATACTGCTAAAGGGAGCAGTGGGCGAGACAGGAGAAGTCTGTTGTACCACGTGGGTTAACTCTCTGGCCAAGGATTGAACTCATACCTCAGTGGCTGCAGATAGCTTCACAGCTCTGAGACTTTAACCCCTGTGCCACCAGGGAGGCCAACTGTGTGTAATTTTTATCTTCAATTCCATTAGTGTGGTGTGTCACACCACATTATAATGTTGCCCATATGTTGAACCATCCTTGCATCCCCAAAAAGCTTCTCTTGTCCACAGGTGATTGTCTAAAGACAGTGTTCCCCACTGGAGACTGGGCTGTGGCTGGGGGGCTTGAGTCAATTCACTGGGACTGAAACTTGTATGCCTGTTACCTCATGCCATTGATGGGCAAGACTCCTGCCAGGTATATAGTGCTAGATGCCAAAGGCCCAGCAGAAGCACTATGTCCTTGGATGGATGCCAAATTGATGTGATGAGGAAGGAAGACACAAATGAGAAACAGTCTTATAAAGCTATAATGTTCTCTCTTTACTAATAGCAGCACATCATAGATGTAGTTTTGCATCTTCCGTTGTGGTTCCTATCTTAGTGGCAGCCCATATCAGTGCATGGAAATCTATCTCATTCTTTTTAACAGCTGCATAACATTCCATTGTAGGAACATGGCATAATTTAATGGACCCATTCCTTTGTGATAGAAATGTAGGTTGTTTCCGGTGTTTTGTAATTATTACTAATGCAGCATTACATACAGGATTTTGTACCCTGTATGAGCACCAATGTAGGATAAGTTTCTATTACTGGAAATGCTAGGTTAAAGGGTATATGCATTTAAATTGTAATAGTTGTGCCAAATTGTTTTCAAAGAGATAACCATTTTAAAGTCCCACCAATAATTAGTGAGAATGTCTTTCTTTTTAAAATTTATATATATATTGCATATATATATATATATATATATTACATCATTGTTCATTTTTGTAGAGAATGTCTTTCTCTATAATGTGCATTTTTGGCAATCTGATATCTAAAAAGTATCATCTAATCTTAATTTTAATTTGCATTTCTACTATTATGAAGTTCTTGAGTATCTTTTCATTAAAAACCTCTTTTTTGTGAACTGTGTGTTCATGTCTTTACACATTTAATATATTATTTTATTTATTTATTTTTTAAAGATTTATTTATTTATGCACAGAAGAACTGGGATGTCAGCCAGAGATGTGGGGTGGTTAGAGGATTCACCAGAGACAGAGCGGGGAGCAGAACAGGCAAATCAACTGAAGAACATCGCTGAAGGGAGCAACTGGCGAGGCAGGAGAGGTCTGCTACGCCATGTGGGAATCTCCCCGGCTGAGGATCGAACTCGTGCTGCATCAGCTGCAGACAGCTTCAGAGGCCAAGACTCAACCCCATGTGCCACCAGGGAGGCCCTAATCTATTATTTTAAATTATTCTTTAACAATAAAAACACTAGCTAAGCAGACTCCCTGGTGGCTCAAGGTGTTAAGTCTCAGCACTATGAAGCTATCCAGAGTAACTGCAGCACCAGTTAGACTCCCCCCCCACCCTCAGGGAGCTTCTCACATGGCACAGCAGACCTCCCTTGCCTGTCTTGCCCACTGCTCCCCTCAGCAGTGTGTTTCAGTCAATCCCTTGTTCTGCTCCCCACTCTGTCTCTAGTGAATCCTCTTACTCCCCACACCTCTGGCCTACACCCAGCTCTTGTATGCGTAAATAAATAAATCTTAAAAAAAAAAACCCACTACCTTCTATTGTCATTTGCTCTAGAATCTCCTCAGAGGCAGGAGATTCCCTTAGACAGGTGACAGGTGTTCAGGGTCATTCACAATCATACCAATTCCTTCTTTCTTGCTCATCTTGGCCTCCTTCCCCCAAACCACTGTGCCCAAGAAGGCAATTTCATGGTCTCCTCAACATTCCATTCCCCTCCCATAACCCTGGGTTGCTCTCCCAGCTTCCACTCTTGGGTGCTCTCTTCCCAGTCAAACCTGACCAAACCTTTAAGGTCCTAGCTGATTTTACCTTTCTGGGACCAAACCTTTAGGGTCCTAGCTGATTTTACCTTTCTGGACTGCCTTTCTGAGTCACTAGTGCCCAAACTGAAAAGAGTCTCATTTTCACGTGAGCACGTCCCATCAAATACAAGTCTACGTTCCTCCAAGGCTGGCTATCACATCTAGAGCCCCACTTCCTCTCTGTCCATGTTCCGGGGTGTCAGTGTGGAGTGGCTCCCGCTGCTGGGGACATGGTAGTGTAAGAAACCAAGGCACCTCCTCTCAGCTAGCTGAAGTGTACGTGTGGGGGACTAATACATGATAAACAAAGTAAACACACAAACAGGAATGTCAATTTAGCGCACACCGTAATGGAATAGTAAAGGGACGGATGGGTCAGGAGAGGGCTCCCCAGAAGCTGAGCTGAGAGCAGAGACTTGAATGTGAGAAAGTCCTGCCATGCAGAGAGCCTTCCCGCCAGAGGCCCGTAATGTCGGGTCGGTACTTCTAAAGATGGACAAGGCGCAGTCTAGCCCTCAACACCCGTCCTTCTATCAGTTGACAGGAATTGACAGAGGAAGACTGTGATGCCTGCACCTGCAGGGGTGTGTGAGGTGTGGGGCTGCCCCGCCCGCAGATCCTAACCGCAATCTCGGAAAAACGACGCTGGATCTGGCATCAACAGCTCACGTACGATGGTGCCAGGGTCGGGTTAGCACTTTACATCATCGTTACTTCCCTTAATCTACACAGCAGCGCCGCGTAATATTTACTCCCCGCCACCCCCAGCGGAAGAAACGGAGGCTGGGAATATGGAGGTAACCTGTTCAGTGTTCCAGGTTCAGAAAGAAGTACGGATCTCGAGAGATAAGTTGTCGTGGGGTCGGGGTGGTGTTTACTGGCACATTTGGGGTGCGCCCTGTTTCCGAAGTTTGTTCCCGGTGCCCCAAAGCGGCCCCCTGCCCCGCCCGGGGCTTCGGGGCAAAGGGGCGCGCGGAGGGCTGGGGGCGGGGAAGCCACGGGGACAAAGGCCGCGTCCGCAGCGTCCAAGCCGGCGGAGACGGAGGCGGACTCCGGCGGCCGCGCCGGGACTCCGGTCTCCCGGGACCCGGCCACGAGCCCGCTCCGGGGGACCCCGCGCACGACGGAGCTCCCCTGGGCGCCCGCGCTGGCCGAGCCCTGGGGCCCGCCGCCCGCACCGCCCCCGCCGCCGCCGCCTCCGCCCCCTCCCCCCCGCCCCGGGGCGGCTCGGAGCTCGGCGAACATGGCGGCGGCGGCGGTCGGGCGGGACACTTTACCTGAGCACTGGTCCTACGGCGTGTGCCGCGACGGCCGCGTCTTCTTCATCAAGTGCGGCGCGGGAATGCGGGACGCTGGGGGCCGCAGGGCGGGTCGGGGTGCGGGGCCGCGCGGGCCCCCCTCGGGTTCTCGCGGTGCTAACAGGTGCACCTCTCTCTCCGCAGTGACCAACTCCGCTGCACCACCTGGCTGCACCCGCGCACCGGGGAGCCCGTCAACTCGGGCCACATGATTCGCTCAGGTGGGCGCTCAGGTGGGGCTTTCGGGGGGCGCGCGCCGCGGCGGCCCAAGTTTGACCCTACTTTTCTCGCCTTCCCACAGACCTGCCCCGCGGCTGGGAGGAGGGGTTCACGGAGGAGGGCGCCAGCTACTTCATCGAGTGAGTGATCCGGCAACTTGCTGGCGCGCTGGTGCCACGAGGTCGAACCCGGTTCCCGCAGCTCCCCCAGCCCCCTCCCGATCGGGTGCCTGGCGATTTGGCGCGCACAGCGCCGCGGCCGCACTTGTGTGCAGTTTTGTGTTCGGGAGTTGTGTGGCGGGTTCCAGTAGGGACTGGGGGCTGGGGGGAAGGGTCCTTATCTCCCCTGGGGGACCACGGCAAGGGATCGAGATCGCGCTTGCTGCAGGGCCTGGGGCCGCAAACTTTGCGCCCTGGACTTGGCAATTGAGCGGGATTCGAGCCGGTGTGAGAGGCGGACACGCCTCCCTGCCGGGGTCTTGGGCTGAATTGAGCCGAGCGGGTGCTCGGACTGAGATGGGCGGGGGTGGAGAGAGTAGACCAGAGTTTTGTCTGGGGTCGGGGACCTGGGGTAGGAGGAGGGGTTGTGGTGGGAAGGAGATAAAGAGACGAAGGGAACGTCGCTTGCGGAGGCCTTACTATTTGGCGGTGTTCTCCGGGATGGTAGTGAAGATTTGGAACCCCCACCCCCTTCCCGCCCCATCCTAAACTCGGGTCTAATGGGGGAGTAGTGGGGGTGTGGAAGGGAACTCATCAGCCAATAATATTCCTCGAACCCTCCAGGTTTCTTTGGCGGCTGCCAGCACAATCACTCCTGCCTCCTCAAGGCAAGCGGGAGATTTCCGCAAAGCCCGGGAGCGTTACCCCACTATCGAAATTATCCCAACGTGGGTCTGTAGAAATCAAAGAGGGGCCAATAAGTTCAGGCGCCGTTCAGATTCTAACACTAGTAGAGTGTTTCTCTCCCACTTCGGACGTATACCTGTGTTGCAGCTTGTCTGCCTGTGAGTTAGTTTCGTGAGGTCAAAAACTGCTTTTGATCCTTTGCCCCAGTGCCTAGTAGGGAGTAGGCATTTGGTAAATGTTCACTGAATAAACTAGCCAAAGGTCTGGATGGTGATCTGAATACTATTAAGTGTGAGTTAGAATTTCGACTTCAGCTTGAAACTCTGCTAGTCTTCCCTGTAGCAGCATCTAACCTCTGATGGTCCCCCCAAATCCTGCAGCCCTATCCCCCATTTGGACTCTCAGGATGCTTGCACTCCCTGCGGATGTGATGGATGTGATTTATAGAAGCGAGCACTAGGACTGTAGCTGTGGTCCTCCTGTGCTCCCTCCAGTGTGAGAGAGAAGTTGGGGAGCTGAGGGACTAGCAACAATCTATCAGTGGGTCTTTCTGGCTTATAACTGCATTCATCCATTTTTCTTAGATTTCTCCTGGGTGCCTGTATTGTTCTGGGTAATGGGGCTACAGAAGTGAACCAAATGAGCAGGCAAGGACCTGCTCAAAGAAATTACCATCTAGTGGGGGAGGAGAGGATGCAGAAAATAAGTAAATAAACAGTATTAGATAGTGGTAACCAATATACAGACAATTAAAATAAGATGATATGATGTCAAGTGACTGGGTGGTTTAGTTGAACTGGGACATCAGGGGTGGTGTTTCTGAATGGATGACAATTAAGGTAAAATTTGAATGACAAGAAATAGTCATCCTTATGCTGACAATGACAACTGTGGCAAAGCACTTCAGAAAGAGGGATCAGCCTGTGAAGGACTATAAGGCTTGAAAGAGGTTCAAGTTCAAGGAACAGTGTGGCTGGAAGGAGGTAAACAGAAAAAGAGGCATGGGGAAGAGGCAGCAGATGAGAGCCAAGTGACAAGAAGCTTTATGAGCCAGGGTAAGGAACTTTTTAATTTTATGTGAAGTCCAGTGAGAAGTTACTGGGAGTTTTTAAAAGGAGAGCAATGTGATTTGATTTGCATTTTTAGAACACTCTACCTGCTATCATGTGTGCTGTAGGTGGGCCACTGGAAGGGGCAGGAGAGCAATAGAGACTTGCTATATCTGCACAGAAGTTAATGATGGCTCGACTGCAGGTAGTAGCCCTGGAGATGGAGAAAAACTGCCAGATTTAGGCTTGATGGCTTGGATGCAGACTGAGAGAAAGACAAGTCAGATATGACTTTGGGGGTGCTCAAGCATCTGAGTGGATGGAGTTCAGATATTTGGGAATATGGGAAGACTGGGGGAGGAGCAGTTTGGGGTGGGGAAAAGCATGAGATCTTGTTTTGCCAGAGATATGAATATATCAACGAGTCAGATGTTTGACTCTGAAACTCAGAGAGAGACAGAAGCCTCAAGAGAGATCTTTGGGTGTTGTAGGTGTAATCTATAAGGTTAGATGAAGTCACTGAGGAAAAGAGTGTAGACAGAAGAGAGAAGATGACCTATACCTTAGGACATAGCAGCATTGGAGGTTGGGAAAAGAGGCAGATCCAGCAGAGGAAACAGAAAGAACTGAGAAGGTAGCAGAATACCTGGAGTTAGCAGGAGAATGAGTCATCGCAGAAGCCTCAAGGATGAAACCTGCCAGCAGTAGGTGGAAGAGAAAATAGGGGGTGAGGAAATGGAGTCAGTGAGCGAAGGTGAACCTTTCAGGCACTTTTGGTATAAGGAGGAGTTGAGAAGTTGGCTGAGAACTGGAGAAGATGTGAGATTGAGGGAGAGATTTTCTTTTTTGGTGGGAGATTGCAGAGCATGTTTCCTTCTGTTGGGAATGGTCCAGGAGAGAGGGAGAAATAGATGGTGCAGGAAAGAGATGGTTCAGTTCCTGGAGCGATGCTTCTGAGGTGAGGGGGATGGGCTCTAGGCCCTGAGTCTCCTGGTCTCGGGTGGGAGTAGGCATATGGCACCATCCGTGGATAGGAGGAAGGACTTGAGGGTGCTGGAACCCGCCCAAGCAGGATGACAGGTTTGGTGAGGGCAGGGGTGGGTGTTCCTGTGTTCTGGTTTCTGACTTTTCCATGAAGTGCTGGGCAAAGTCTTTTTTTTTTTAAGTTTTATTTATTTATATATACAAGAAATGGGGTGCAGGCCAGAGATGTGTGTGGGAGGGGGGTGAGAGGATTCACTACAGAGTGCAGAGCAGAACAGGCAGATCAACTGAAATACACAGCTGAGGGGAGCAGCAGATGAGACAGGAGAGATCTGCTGTGCCATGTGGGAAGCTCCCTGGCTGGGGATCGAACTGGTGTTGCAGTGGCTGCTGATAGTGTCATAGTGCTGAGACTTACCCCCTTGAGCCACCAGGGAGGCCCCAAAGTCTTTTTTTTTTTTTCAATTTTTACTTTTTTTTTTTTTTTTTTTAAGAGTCTGGAGCTGGGTGATTTGAGGGGTATGTAGAACTTGGTTACACCTTTCTGTCCTTCATCTCTTTTGCTCTTCTATGGTAACTCTGTTTGTGAAATCCCTAGTGATTAGCTTACAGCAGGCCCTGGCTCTCCAACCCCCAGGGCTTTGGCTGAGTCCTCCCAGGCCTAGGGGAAAGTAGTCTCTCCTACTGTTAGAGGCAGGCCATGCCTGGAAAGGACTCTGGCAGCTGACTATGTTCCTTATCCTTCTGTAACAATTTCTTGAGATGTTTTTTGGAGTTCTTTAGGGGTTCTTAAGGGTTGAGGAATAATTATTCTTTTCCCCACATTAAAAAAAAGGTTGCTTCAGTTTTCTTTCTTTTTCTTAGATTTGCTGTGAGCATTTCTGAATATTTGATTTTTTTTTGGTGGGGGACCCTCCTCCAGTATGGATAAGTTAGAAGACAAAGTATCGGCACAGATTTTATTTTCCCCAGTGGATCTTAGACTGGAAAGTTGTGTGAGGTTTCAGTTGTTCCTGATAATTAGCAATTGTTTGAATACTCTCCAAACTCCATTTCGTGAAGCAGAAAACCTTAAAATAAGGCAGGTGAATTTTAGTTTTGATTTCTACACTTTTGTTTCAGTGTTGGATTAACGGAAACAAAACATATACAGAATCTACTCCTGGTTCTCCCAATTGTAGACTAGGTGATGCTTATATCCCCTTTAAGAATACTTTTTGTACTTTAAGACTTTACTTCCCCATGAATCCCTTAACTGGGGAGCAAGATATATTAATAATAGTAATTGTGATAATAGTGTCATTAATAGCAATAGCAATAATAGTGCTCAAGTGCTTGGAAAATACCAGAACTGTCATATAACTGTTATCTGATTTAATCAAACAACTTGATGAAGTGAGAACTGGTAGTAGTCCCATTTCATAGATGTGGAAACTCGTAAAAATTCTGGATTTTCTAACAGCAAAGGGCAGTTGGCTTTTTCTGGTACCTTTTCTTGCTTGTTCCTTTTAACAGACCCCTGAGGCAGCAGAACAGTGGATATCCCTGTTCTTCAGGTTGTAAAACTCAGATCTGGCCTGTGAGGTTTAAATGACTTTGCAGAAGGGTCAGAGCTGGGACTCAGAGGTAGATCTTCCATCTCTGATATGGTAACCACGGTAGTGGTGGTGGTTCCTAGCCTAGTCACAGGTGACAGGCAGCGTTGGTACTTCAAGGAGCCTCATGCCATGTGCTGTTTTTGCTTTGAATCAGACTGCTCCAGCCTATGGGGCCAGACTCCCTTGCTTTTGCTAGAGATGAAGTGCTCAAAAGGGCACTGACCCTTGGTTTCCCCAGTTGATTGGTGGTGGTGCATGCCTCTGATTAGTAAGGAGCCGTGGGCATTAGTTATTACTTAGTAAAGATGATTTCGCAGACAGCCTTTTCAAACATGAGACATGAAGGAGAAGTTCTAGAGGAGACCTTGGGAGCTAGAGGGTCACACTGGGTTGTTCTTTGATGATTTCATGGAACTCTGCACTTGTTTCTCCCATAGCAGGTCATGAGCCGAATGGGAGGATGAGTGGCAGAGGGGAGGGCTGGGCTCTCTGCTACTCTGCCAGTGCCAAGGCTGCTCCCTGGAGGCAGGATCCCTTTTTCCCACTTCTGAGACTGGTGCCAGTCCAGGGCTGGACACCAAGGAGGCACTTGGTATTTAGTAAAGCAGCAGTGTTTTAAGAGACCTAGTGAGCTTACTAGGTATTCCAAGTTGGAAAACTTGTGGAGATCAGGGTTGTCGGGGAGACTCAGCAAGGTGGAAGAAGCGAAGCAGTCAGGAAACAGCCTGTCAAGGCTGGTGCCAGGAGTGAGGGCTCTTGGAGGGAGTCATTTGCTGTTGAGGACAGCGCTCAAAGCAGGAACCCGATCTCCTCAGCTTCTTCAACTCAAAACTTCATGCTCTGTCTGGGGAGTGGATGTCTGTTGGTCATTGGATCTGGCATCCCTTCGTTGGTTGCCATTTGTGTCCTCTGTGACTTGGCCCCAGGATCCTGGCGGGAAACAGCCGATTGTCTGAGGTCTCTTCTAGCTTCAGTCTCCTTGGGTGCACGGTCACCCTGTGTAGGTGCCATTCTCCTTGTGGTTCCCATTCCCAGTGAGGGCAGTGAGACTCTTGGGAAGGACATTGCTGAGGCTAGGAGTAAAGCCAGCTAGCAGGCTCTGGGAGCAGGACTGGCTGCATAATTTACAGGATCCAGGGCAAAAGGAAAGCATAAGGTCGCTTGTTCAAAAAGCAGAAAAAAAAGTGCCATTAAAGGGATTAAAGCTTTTTCTTTTTTTCTGCAGTCTTCCCCTCATCTTGGCATGATGTTTTTTATTTGCTATTTAAATGTCATTTAAGTAATGAAAAATTAAAAATTTATCGCATTAGCACAAGTCTTAAGGTTCATCTCTACACTGTAGATTATAAATTTTAAATGCAAACATCAAGGAATTGATCTCATAGACCAAATCATCACTCCCATGCCCTGCTTTGAGATATCACAGGGAAAAAGGGATTCGGACCACCTCTCAGGTAAGTGAGAACCAGCAAGTAAGAGTGGGGCCTGGAGCTCCAGGTGGCTGGGAGTGGGCAGTTTAGAACTTGTCCCAAGTATCCTCCCAGGTGGCGCAAGGGGTTAAGTTGCAGCACTGTGAAGCTGTCTGCAGCTACTGCAGTACAACTTTGATCCCTGTCCAGGGAGCTTCCCACATGGTGCAGCAGACCTCTTCTGTCTCGCCTGCTGCTCCCCTCAGCAGTGTATTTCAGTCGATCTGCCTGTTCTGCTCCCCACTCTGTCTCTGGTGAACCCTCTCACACACACCCCTATCTTTGGCCTACACCCTAGCTCTTGTATGCATAAATAAATCAATCTTAAAAAAAAAGAAAAAAGAATCTGTCCCAGCAAGACAGGGAGTGGGGACCAAGTGGAAGCTGGGAGCAAGTCTTTTTGAGAAGCATTACCCTTCTGGAAATAATGCCACTTATCTAGGTTGCTTGTTTTTGTAATCAACAAACCCACGTTTCAGTCTGAAATTAAAAGGATAGAGGAAGAGTTGGGGAATGAAGCTAAACTGGGTGTGGCGGAATGTCCGGGTGGGGACTCCAGTTGGCTGCAGGCACCAAGTATAGAAAGCCCTTCTGGAAAGCCTGTGGAAATCCTGGGAATAGTGGGCAGCCCAGGAAGCTGCCTTCTTGAGGTTTAATGAAGTCATCAACCAACCTGGTCTTCCAGACCACCCTAGTAAAAACTTTGTCCTGTTATGTTTTCCTCCCCAGACAAATGTTGAACTTCTTGGTAGTAAAATTTGTCTTGTAAAGTGCCAACCTGATTTTTCATTTATTGTCACCTTGCTCACTGAGGCACTGCTAGGAACAGCCGTCCCAGAAACTTTATTCTGAACCAGAAAGTAAGAATTCCACAAAGAATTTCTGCGAAACTAACTGCTTATGTTTATTTAAAATGGAAATTCTGAAACCTCTCTTTGAAGGGTAAGAAAAGGCTCTCCTAGCCTGGCAAGTTTGGCATAATCCCACATTTTACGTTTCATTTCCTGGTTGTTATATCAAGGGCAAAAACTGGTTCAGGGATTGAAATGGTAGGTTCTGTGCAAAAGGAACAACATGGTGTTGTGCAGAAAGCTGCAGGAAGGATTAAGAGCCACGCTTTGTGCCCTGGTCTCAAAGCCACCTCGGAAAAGATGTGGGAAAATCTCTTTAAAACCAGTTGTAGGTTGCCTTTTATGGCTCTCTACCGGGAGGGGTGTGGTTCAGAGTAGGGACAGCTGGAGGGACATCCACCGGCAGAGGTGTTACCCCCATTTGTCACTCTTGTGTGTCATTCTTTTTTGTGTGTCCATTCTTTTTTGATCCCTATGTGAGTAGATTTGTAACTTCCTGAATTTTGGACTTTGGAAAAAGAAGATTACTTAAGAAAGTGCTTCATGATGTGGTTTATTTAGTGATTTAATGAGGTGCTTGCTCCAGTTTTCTGTCTTCAGAAAAGAACACAAGTTAGTCGTTTTGCTCAGTGCAAGACAGGAGCTTCTTGGTGGACTGGCATGGTGTCTTTAGTAACTATTAGCAGAGGAAAAAAAACACAGGTATATGGGGGTTTTTGCCTATTGTTTTTAAATGACTAGAAAGACATTTACTTTCTGAGTCTCTGAAACGAGAAGTATCTTGGGTTAATGTTTTATTGTTTATGGAGTGCTTCATGAACATTATCATGTTGGAAGCTCACAAAATGACTGCTTTTTTTAAGTGCAGAAATGTGGGCTCAGGGGGATAAAATGACTTCCTAAAGCCACGTGCTTTATTATTATTTCAGCTTTTTCAGACTCCGAGAAGAGACTGGATATCTTAATATCTTGGATGTCAGAGCTTCTCATAGTTTTCCCTCAACTCTAATGAAGGTCAAGGCCAACTCACCTAGGAGACTGGATGGCAGAAAATACCTTGAAAGGGTCTGTCCTAAAATTCATGTAGACTTTACCCCTAGTTTATTATAAAACCCATGTCTTCCAGTCAGCTCATGACCTTGGCTAGATGCATCATGTTTATCGTATGGCTTTCTGTGTCCCTAAACAGAAACACGTACCCTTGGGAGCACCAATTCCCCTGTTCAGTCATATGTGGCAGGAAAATGTGGGGAGACTGCCTTTGGCCTTCCAGCCTTTCTACTTCGGAGGAGGTACAGGGTGTTTTTTTTAAAGATGGATTTATTTATGCATACAAGCTGGGATACAGGCCAGAGGTAGGGGGCAGCAAGAGGGTTCACCAGCGCAGGGTGGGGAGCAAAACAGGCAGATCGATGGAAACACACTGCTGAGGGGAGCAGCGGGCGAGGCAGGAGAGGTCTGCCTTGCCATGTGGGAATCTCCCCAGCCAGGTGTCAAACTCACGTCGCCGCTGCTGCCAGCTCCACAGTGCAGCACTTAACTGCTGCGCCATCAGGAAGCCCCGGAGGAGGTATAGGTTTTAAGGAAACCAGTAGATGGTCTTTTTTGCCCCTGGACTTTGTTGTCCCTTACCACACTCTCCCAACCTCCCTAGTTCCCACATCCAGCCTACGCACAGTCACCTAGACTCTGGCCTGGCAGCAGGATTCATTTGTTGTTGTTTGTGAAGACAAAGCACAGCCAGGCAACTTCACCATGCAGAAGGAAGCAGAGGGGATGTGCATGCGGTGGTAGGTGTGGAAAGAGGCAGTGGGTATGTGCTTGGCCTCTGGAATCTGACTCCCTAGATTCCAATTCTAGTTCCACCATCTACAGCTCCCCAACCTTCACAGGTTACCTACTTCCTTCAAACTGTGCTTCCTTCACCAGTAAAATAGGGATAAATATAAGGATTGCATGAACTTTTTTTTTTAAAGATTGATTTATTTATGCATACAAGCTGGGGTGCAGGCCAGAGGTGTGGGGCGGTGAGAGGGCTCACCAGAGACAGAGTGGGGAGCAAAACAGGTAGATCGACCGAAACATACTGCTGAGGGGAGCAGCGGGCGAGGCAAGAGAGGTGGGACTCTCCCTGGCCAGGCATCGAACTTGCACTGCAGCTACCAACAGCTCCACAGCGCTGCGCTTAACCCGTTGCGCCACCAGGGAGGCCCTGCATAAACTTTTTAATTGATGAAAAGGATTTAGCAAGTAGGTGGTACATACTCAATGCTAATAAATACGAGCTTCTTTTCTGTACATTCACACAGTTATGAGGTGGGTTGGACATGTGGATCCTTATTCTTAATCCCATTCAGCTGTTGTTGCTGCAGGCATCCGGCACCCTTGATCTGGGGCTGGCTGAGTCAGGGACACACAAACTGTCGGACTCAACTCACAGGTTGGCGTGGGCCAATAAAAACTGCATAATCATTATGCCTATTAAAAGGATGTTCTTGGGAAATACATAGTGAAGTATTTGCTCTTAAGTGGTTAAAGAAAAACTTGGTGTGTGCAGGAGAGTGACTAATAGAGCAAATGGAGCAAAATACTAGCAATAAATGAGTCTGGGTATGAGATCGATGGAGGTTTTTGAACTTTTCTTGCAACTTATTCTGTAGTTTGGAATGATTTCCAAAAAAAAGTCAATTTAAAAAATGACACTATATTACCTACTCCTGCTTCACCCTCTTCCTCTCCCCCCATCCCTGACTGTTTCCCTCTCCTCCCAGCAGCAATGTGCAGGGACAGGAACCTGAGCAAAGCCTAAAGGCTGCAGGAAAGCACTCAAACAAAGCTTTCAAGCTACCTCTTCTTGGAGGGTTGTGCTATCCCAAAGCCGTGGATACCTTTTCCAGGATGCAGGGACTGAGTGCCAAGAGCCCCAAGAAATGACGTGTGAAACTGGCTCCTGCTTTTCCTCTCTCCTGGGCATCTAGAAAGCTGTACAGAAATCCATTCCTTAATCTGGGTGGCCACCTGTTTATCAGCTCTGACCGCTGAAGGGCAGACTTATTGTCTGGTGCTGTGCGGCCACAGATGTCAACAGTAATAATCTTCACAGTGCCTTACATATTTCTTTTAGAAGCAGATAATTTTATTTTCCTCATTTAACAATCAAGCAGGTGAGGCCAACGGTTGGATGGGGCTGAAAGATCTTCCCAAGGTCAGAGCATGAAGGGGGTAGATGGGGCTTGAACCCAAACTTCTTGGGTCCAAGTTTGCAGGCTGTTTCATTTGTGGTTCCAGGTGTCTTCTGGATCCCATCATCACCCCCTCTGTCCTAAATCCTATAGGTTATCCCCCAGATGGGTCTTTTGCACTTTCTCTGATGATGCTGTGGCAGAAGCTCCCCCCACAGGGGACATGAATGATGGTTTGGTTGGAAGGACCCTAGGCACAGCTGGTCTCTGATTCTCTGGGGGGGAAGACTCCCCCCTCAACCCCCCCTTCAACTCTTCCCAGATATCAGCTGACCACAGCTTAGGGGCTGATGAGCCTCTTAAGCCTGCTTAGGGTCAGGCTGTCTCTTTCAGGTTCTGCCAGAAGAGCATTTCCAATGTCATAGCCAGTGTTCTCAGGGGCTTTTCTTGCCAAGGTGGAGCCCTCACCCTTTCAAGGTCTGACAGCTTGGAGTTGGCATGCAGCCTCTTCCAGGGTCACTGACTACCCCCTGTGCTTCTCTGGAACTTTGCAGCGCAGGAGGTGTGGGAATGTGCTTGGGGCTGAAAGGGGCAGTGGTTCCAGTTCAGCCCTCTCCCCAGGTTCCTGGATGATGTGGGAGGTGAGAAATGGGAGAGTGTCTCCTTCCCCCAGGAGAAGCCAGAGGAGTGTTTTAGGTTATTGCAGTGACCTCTGCACTATTATATTCTCTCCACCGGCAAACGGAGTTGTCTGTGTGTGTCCACAGATGGAACTTGTGGACCACCTGGAGAAGCAGTTGAATCAGAGGCTGGCTGGCCTTTGGTCCAGGAGTCATCTGTTCAGTCACCTAAGTCTGGTGAAGCTCCTACTGTCGGCCAGTCTCCACACTGGATGTCGGGCAGAGAAATAGAGACCATTGTCTCTGCCCTCTAGCAGTGCCAATCCAAGAAGGGAGGACACTGGACAGTTTCAGTATGGGTGATGGGGGCTGCAGGGCTCTGAGGAGGGCCAGAGGGTGAGTGTGAGGAAAGCCAGGCAGCTGTGGAGCATAGTGGTGGGCAGTTGGGCAGGTGGGCAGTTGGCGAGGGGGGTGGGGGGGCAGGTGAAAGTTTAGTATTGTGCATCTGCCTGCAACTTGAGGAGGTTGGAGCTGAGCAGAGGAATGGGGACTGGTCCTGGGTAACATCTTTTACTAGTAGCTAGGCTTCAGGACAGCGGTCATTGGGGATGTCGCCCAACTTCTGTGTTTGAGGGTGGTGCCGCATGGGGTTACAAAACATGACTTTTGGAAGCTGAGTGTCCTGGTTGAAATTCTCACTCAGCTGCTAGGTTGGGCAGGTGATGGAAACCTCCCTATGCCTTGGGATGATTCTTCATCTGTAGAATGTAACTGTATGGCCAATTTACAACAGTGCTTGGCATATTGTACATGCTGTAGAAGAACTAACCATGATCACTGCTAATTC
This sequence comes from Scalopus aquaticus, assembly GCA_004024925.1. NCBI lineage: Eukaryota > Metazoa > Chordata > Mammalia > Eulipotyphla > Talpidae > Scalopus > Scalopus aquaticus. The sequence goes on along the minus strand of PVIJ01002842.1, from coordinate 44,323 downwards.
TGCAGAGGAAGCTCCTACTTCTGGTGAAGGTGGCACAATCAGCAGAGGAGTTATGGTTTGTTCCCTTTGGGGAAATGTCTGAGGTCAGGTTAGCAGAGGGATGAGCTGCACTTTCTTACTGAGGTTTGTCTCTGAAAGGAAGCTAACCTCAAAATGGTTGGGGTTAAGTATCAAAAATGATTTAGTATGTGTGCATCTGTATCCAGTCAGAGAGAAAACAAATAGGCTTTGTGCACTTGTGATCTGTACATTTTCCAAAATGGGCACCCCCATCCCTATCCCCAGTGAGGGGGTTCCCAGGTAGTAGTGTTTGCACTGCCTGGCATTTAACCCCTTGTTTTTGGAGGCAGTAGCCTTGATATCTATACTTGATGAGGTAGAGATGAAGTAGGAGCACTGTTCTAAAATGCTATGTCAGAACCTCTAGGGGTTCAGCATTATTGTAAATTCCAGGATGATTCTGTGGACACTGAAAGTAAAAGCGCTCTGAACCTCAACTTCCCCTCCTGTACGGTAGGGACAGTGCTTTCCTTCCCAGTGTTACAGTTGCCCCTTGAACACCACAGATTGGAACTACAAAGGTCCCTTTACATGTGGGTTTTTTTTTGTCCACAAGTTCCACGTTCACAAATTTAACTCACTTTGGGTGTTAGTTGGTTGAATCCAAGGACATGGAACCCGCGGATAAGGAAGGACGTCTATAAGCTGCACGGGGATTTTTGATTGTGTGGAGACCGGTGCCCCTAGGTCACCTTGTTGGAGTATTACACGAGATGGTCTGTCTGAAGCTCCTAGCAAGCTGGTTGGCACATAGTGGGTGCTCGGTTGCTGTGAGCTCCTTTGTTCACAGGAAGACATCTGTAAGAATTGATTGTGTGGAGCTCTGTGACAGGCCCGTGTCAGTAGGTGTCAGGATTGTCCCCCCTTTTACCTGGGGAGGTCTTGGGGGGGCCATGATTACTGGTGGGCTGTTGCGACAGGAACTTTGTTGCCGCTTTGTGGCATGAACACAATGAGGGACACAGCAGTCATTGAGCAGGTTTGCAAGGCAAGACTCTGCTACTGGAGCAGAAGTTTTTGTGCCATTTATTGAAAGCATCCAGGCTAGTAAAAGCTGATCGTGTGACAGTGGTGTGAGGAACAAAGCCCAGAGGGTGGGATTGGAATGGGGGACAAAGTTTTACAAGGAACAGAGAAGGGGACATCGTGACCGTCTGTCAAGAGACATTTGTGTCAACAAAGTGTGATGTTATCACAGGCAGACTGAGCCTGAGACCACCATGGAGTTAGTCATGTAATCAGGTCAACGGCGGTCTAGGTGTCCCCGGTCCTGCCTCGTGATACGGGCTACACGCCATAGGTAGTCAAGGAATGCGCTGCTGTGATTCACAGATAGCAAGTAGGTCATGGTTGCCTGTGAGTTGCTGCTAGTAGCGAGCTCACAGGAACCCAAGGTGGGCCTGTGGTTTTCACCATGGAGGGTGGGAGTGTGCTGCCCTCCCTTCCGCCCAGACTATGCTGTCAGTCCCACAGGCTATCAGTGGGCTGGTCTTGTGGGTGACCACTGAATGGGGCTGTCCTGCCTTGTTGGGGGGGGGGGGCGCTGCTGAGTCCACAGTTCCATATCACAGAATCCATAACTCCTTAGAAATCCTCCTGAGGCAGAGGAGGGGCTGGGATAGGGGTACTCTGTTCTGAGTGGTTGACATTGATAGCCAGGGCAGGCCAGCTGGCCACAGTTAAGTTGACATGTAATAATGCTTCCTCTGTGTGAGAGAATAAATGTGTCCCAGTGGACAGTGATGATGATGAGTAAGGCACGGAGGTGACTGGCCTTGCGGTCTTCCCTGAGCCGGTCCTGGGGGAGGGGGGGGCAGGATTGTGACTCTGTGCGTAGAGCCACCTGTGAGCTCCTTGGGGATGCGTCAGACATAGTGCTGGTGCTCAACCAAATAAGGTGTGGTTGGTTGATTTGACATTTGGTAAGACCATCTTGACAGTGGCCGACCTGGAGGGAAAAAGTGTTGCTTGGAGTTGGGGGTCAACTGGGGTTGGTACCTGAGGAGGTAGAGAGGGACTCAGAGCCAGTGGCCAGGGTCCCAGGGAGAGGAAATGGTTCCCTTCCCTGACGATAAATGTAGTGAAAGATTTTTTTCTCAACACATTTTGACCTGCGGATTTAAAAAAAAATAGATGAATGCTGTGAAGCTAAATATCTGTAATCACTGTACCCATTAATGCATTTCTAAATGGAATTGGTGGTACCTGAAATTACATCAATTTACCGAGGCTTTGACTAATGACACATTTTTAGCCCTGGTGTGTGGGCGGGAGCTGGGAAGAGCGCGGTGACTGCTGCTTGGCTTCTCCCCGCCCGCGCCTCACCTGAAAGCGCGTGGATGTGTTTGTGTGTTTGGCACCAGGTGGTTTAAAAAACTCAGAGGGGATATAAATTCTTTGGGGGAGAAGAAAGTAATTGCTTCCTATTCTTTGAATAGATATATATTTGAATTAGAATCCGAAAGCACACCCTTCTTATTTCAAACGCCCCGTGTGTCTGAGAAGCCTAGTGGTTTAAAAGTAATAATTGTGTTGTGGGATGGTCCTGCAGGGCCTTTCAGTGCAGCGGTTTCAGAGTGTTTTTTCTTTAAGGTCTAGGTTCGATTTTGTTTGGTTTCGGGGTGTGATAGCTTGAGCACTGGGGCAGAGGGACTGTCACACCGAGAAGTCAATTGATTCTGCCAAGTTCTTATTTGTTTGTTTTACAGAGGTTTGTTTGGTGCTCACCATGTGCACCATTCTGAGGGCTTAACAGACGTGGGCTCATTGATCCTTGAACCCACCCTATGGGATACTTGTTTTGCAAATGAGGAAGATGAGGAACACGGAGGTTACCGCATAGGTGTTAGGTGGCAATGCCAGGGTCAACCCCAGTGGTCCTTAGTTGGGGTACTCACAGTCCCATTGTGTCCTGCTTGGCCTGTCTCTCCTCTCCTCTTTGGCTGGCTGTGCTACAGAGATTACCTCTGATTGCGATTTGTTTCAGGGAAGTGCTCAAGCTTCACACAAGTCACTGAGGGACTGTGGCCACAGAGGAGGGCAGAGGGAGGTGAGGGCATGGCTTGTCTAAGACTCACTGGGACAAACTTCTGTTGAGTCAGCTCCTGGATAGAACCCTTGCTGGTCTGGTAGTGAAGTGGAAAATGTCAGGCTGACCTGTTGATTAGCTAAAGTTAGGACATAGCCTGTAGACTGAAAGTTTCAGAGAACAACTGATAAATGCTCTCAGGCCACACTCCTGATTCATGCATCCCAGCTGACTGTACCCCTTGCTTTAGGCAATAAATACTCTGAGCTCAGAGCTCAGACTTTGGAGGAATATCTTTTCTGGGCCGGCCGACATAAATACAGACCTTCCCTCCTCCTCTCTGAGTGCTGCCTGGTTCCCTGATGGAAATCTGCCGTAACAGCAGGAATTGACACTCGCTTAACACACACACACACACACACACACACACACACACACACACACACACACACACACACACACACACACACAATTGTCAAGAAGCTCTCTGGCCTTTACAGTGAGTCCCCTAAGGAGGGTGGCATGGACTCCTCCTGGCGATGGCTCTGAACGTTCTGTCTAGAGGGCCACAGCTCAGACACTGGCTATTCCCCTCCCCTGCCTGGCAGACCAGGGGTTTCTTCCCCTGAGGGCATGGGATCTGGGGGAGGAAACAAATCCTTCTAACCAAGTCTCTGATCTGGACTTAGCTCCTTTTAGGGACAGACACCTCTTTCCCTAGTCCCACCCAAAGTAAAAAGATGATTTTGAAAATAAGCTCCTCTTCATAATGAAAAGATTTGGCCTTTTGAGGAGAGGTGGCTTGAAAACTTTGCTCTAATGCTTTCCTTAAGCCTTGGGTTTTGCTCAGGTCCCTGTCCCTGCATTCTTGCTGGATGGTAGGGAAGCAGGAGTAGGTGGCTGAGGTTTTGTCCCCAGTGACACCCTGGGAGTTTTGGGAGGGGTGTGGAGCTGGGGGCAGTTGACTCGGCCCGCGAGTCCATATCAACGCTGCACCTGAGGAGGAAGCAGGGAGCAAGGGACAGGGGTACGCGAGAGAGTGGAGACAAGTCAAGAAGTCTGATCAAGTCTCGTTTATTGTTCCCAGGGGAAGAGCATAAATAGGGTGAAAATCATGGGGAGGTAACATTAGATAATGCAGGGTGGTCTGAGGTAGGGGATCCAATGAGAGCACAACACGGGAAATAATGGGATGGTCCCGCTGACCTCAGTTTGGGAAGAATGTAGATGTAGAGGGTAAACAAAGATCCAAGGCCATCCTTATCGGACCCTAACCTTATGTGGGCAACTCAGGCAATTAGGGCCGTAACTCACCGCTAGGGGCCATCCTGTCTGATGGCTCCCGACAGGCAGTGGTGACCAGGAGGGAGCATAAATGCCCTTTCCTGGCTCTGAAGTAGGGCCTTGGAGGAGGGAATCACACTGGGTCCTGACAGATCCATAACCAGATCCATAATCCATAATCCATTGATTGTGTGGAAAAAGCCTGGGATCTACAAGCAAAGAACCACTCAAATTCAGCTTTTAAAATTATGTTCATCATTCTGTAGCCCAGGAGATTTTGTCATTATAAGGACCTTAAGTTTTGACTTGTATCTTACACGGTTGATAATGTTCCCTCGGCATTCCCATTCCTGCCCATCTGAAACCTTTCTGGGACTGGAGGCCTCAGGCTTCCCACCCCCAACCCCATCCTGCCCCAGGCTGTTGGGATGCTTATGGTTCCTTCCCTTGGAAGGGATGTTGTCAGGTGAGACAGGTGGAGGGACTACCTTCCTGAGGCTACTGTCTCCATGTTGAGGTTTCTGGTTAGACTCAGCTTACACAGTTCAGCTGTTCACACGCCAGGATTACAATATACAAGAAGGTACCTGTGTATATTGTCCAGCTCAGATTTTCAGTTATAGATATTTTCAAATAGAGGGTGTTGAATTTCCTGATAGATTTCACCAAAGAGTTAAAAATGTCCAACTCACTGTTTTTAGCCACACACAGCTGCACCCTATGAGACTTTGGCTATTATAGCTTATGAGTTTACACAGTTTGGATATAGTTGCGACAGAGGTCTGATCTGAACTGTGGTTTGCTTCCCCTGAACAAGAGGGAAAATAGCTCAGGTGATAATGGAAAGACAGAGAGGGGAGGCCGGATTCAATTTAATGTTTTCTTCTTCTTTTTTTATTTGTGTAGAAGAACTGGGGTGTAGGCCAGAAGTATGGGGTGGTGAGAATATTCACCAGAGACAGAGTGAGGAGCAGAACAGGTGAATCTACTGAAATACACTGCTGAGGGGAGTAGTGGGCAAGAAGGGAGAGGTCTGCTGCACCATATGTGGGTCAGCTCCCTGGCCAGGGATTGAACTCAGGCCATAGCGGTGATAGCGCTGAGACTTCACCTCTAGGCCACTAGGGAGGTCCCAGTTTAACATTTCTTTATCTGCAACCCCCCCCCCTCCCAGTATATCTGGCACCATCTTTGTTGTACGCTGGGGGATATCAGGGAGCCCAGGGAGCTAGTGAAGCAGATGTCCGTATGACTTCAGGTGATAAGATGGTCAGGTGGTGTGTGATTAGGTGTCAGGATAAGTAGTGCAAGTGCCACATGGAGAAAAAGGCCCAGGAGGAAACAATTCAGGGCTTAATGTGTCCGGGGAGACTTGGGGATCTTATGAGCTGGGATTGAGTGGAATGGAAGAAGGGGCAGGTACCTCAGGCCATGGGACCAGTATTTCTCATTCAGGGGTCCTTTCATTTTTTCAGACTTTTACTGGGCACTCTGTGTGTCCAGCCCTGGCCTGGGCACTGTGAGGACAAAAATGAGTAAAATGGAGTAGAGAAAACAGCATTGAGAGGCAGTATGGTCCAGTGATTGGGAAAATGGTCTGGTATAGGATTACCTGGGTTTGAATCTCAGCCCTGCTACTTACTAGCTTGTGGACCCTGAGCAAGTCATGTAATCTGGAGCCTCAGTTTCCTCATGTAGTACAGGCATAATAATAACTGTGGTGGGATTAAATGAGTTAATATAAAGTACTCTGAATAGTCTTGAATATAAAAAGTACTTTTGTGTGCTAGCTGTTATCACTAGATAGAAAACCCCCTGAGGTCAGGTATTCACTGCTATCTTGATGTCTCTAGAAGTACCTGGTAACTACCAGGCATTCAGTTAATGTGTCACAGTGCTATTGGTGTCCTCCAGAAACCTCTGTCCTGGTGGGGACACAGACATTTTAACAACTGGAGGGTAATGATACCAGTGTATGGACTCACTGAATAATATGCATAGATACCAGCCTTTGAGAAAAGAATGAGTTGACAAGGAATGTCAAGGAAACAGACAGGAGCCAACGTAAATCTGACTCCCTGATTTTGGGGCTAAATTGGTTTTATGGGAGTGAGGAAGAACGAAAAAAAAGTAGGAATAGGAGTGATAAACTTGGCAGCGTTTGATTGGTCAGTCATTAATTGGTCCAGATGTTGAGAGGTTTTCCAAGTAGTTTTGGTTTCATGTTAGTAGTTCTTGGTTCTGGTCAGCTTGGAATTTATTATTATTACTTTTTGTTTTGTTTTGGGGGGAGTGTTTTGGCTTCCTTTTTTTGTTTTGTTTGTTTAATTTTAGCTTGAAATTTAGCTCAAGGTCAGACGATGCTGTGCTTGACCTCATGTCACCGCTGAGAAAGCCCTGGAGGGTGTGCCTGGCCATTTACAGCATCATGATGGGCACCATGCTCCTGCCCCATGCATAGGTGGCTGTAGGCTCCTGGCTTCCAGATGGAGGCACCACCTCCTGCTGTTCCATCCCTACAGATGCATATTGGGCTCTGACCTCATCTAGCCCTAAGGGGGAGCAAGTTCCACCAACAGCTGGTTCTGGGTGTTGTGCAAGTGCCAGGTCAAGAACTAAGTACAAGGCCACTTCTGTGAAAATAAGCCTTACAAGGGAAGTTAGAAAAGTTTTGCGTGGTCTAGGACAAATTGACTTGGTTTCAATACTAGGGCATTTGATTTGACAAGGGAAACATGGTAACTAGAGGGGTATGGAGGACAGATGGCAGTGAAGACTCCCAGAGGTCTAGAGGAACCTGAACTGGACCTTGAATATCAAGTAGGGTTTTGTTGGATGATAACAGGAAGTTCAGATATTCGGGAGAGAGGAAGCAGCAGAGACAGAACTGTGTGTGAGTATGATATGTTCAAGGACATGGAGAGAGCAGGAGGCTGCAGAAAGTCCTGCTTAGAGGAGTTAGGGCTTCGTCCTGAGTGTGATGCAAATCCAGCCCAAGAGTTTAAGCAGGGCTGAGTCCGGGTCCCACCATGGTTGTGAGGGAAGGATATCTAGGGGTGGTATTTATTCTCCCAGACTCCAGCTCATACTTCCACAGGTGGGACTGGAGGAAGTAGGTTGTAGTCTGAGAGGGACCCACTGGCAGGTGAGGGGTTGGCTTCCAAAGAGAAGCAGGGTAACCCAAACCATCACCTGGCAGCATTCCTGTCTTAAAATAGAGATGGAGATAAAGGGTGGGTGGTGTGAGTGTCTGAGGGGTGACCTAGTTAAAACCTGACCCCCTGCAGGTGCAAGAGCAAATGTCACCCTTGCTGAAAAGCTAGGATTTTATAAGGGGCAGATGCTGAGGACAGCCTTGTCCTCCTTACTTTGTCCTCCTCAGCTCCGGAGGTATACGATGTCCTGTCACCCCTGACCGGGGGGACCTGCTCACTGACAGGAGTCTGCTTCCCAGGCCCTGTGCTCAGTGCTTCCAGGGGAAGAGGCTGGGTTAAAGTTAGTGGTACTCCAATTGAAAAAGATTTTGAGCAAAAAAAAAAATCTCCTTATATTTAGGCTTTTGTTCCCCATAGTGCATCATAATTCTTTATGGATTTAATTATCTGACAAATATTAACACCTTTGTATACCTTGCTCCTCCCCCCTCTAAACTTCCTTAAGTATAGCCCCCCTCTTCCGAGAGAGTAGAAAGAAATAAATGGAGAAGGCTGATAATTTTCTGCTAGGCCTGCTGCTTTACTTTCCTTTAGCTCGTCCTGATTTCTCTGAGGCCTTCAGGACTCATTTCTGTGACTGATACTTTATATGCAGGTCTGCCAAAGGTCCTTGTGCAGGACTTTTAAACTTTAACTGAGGCTTGGGCCTGACAGAAACTGTGAGATTGATGTTTGCAGGCATGTGACATGGAACCATCCAACACCATTGACCTCGTGGTGTTTTTCTGGCCTGCAATTTGGTGTCAGGAGGTTGCCCCTGACTTGGTTCTGTGACCATGGACCAACCACTTATTTGCCCCTACTGTATTGGCTTCCCACTGCCTGTGAGGTGTGAAGCCACAGGTTCCGGTGGTTTCTGGTGAACTGGAACCTGAGGGCATGTAAATCATTGGGAACCTTTGCTGAGCCTGAAGGAGTGGGCTGCTGGTGCTCAGCCTGACCAGAGAGTGACAGGGAGGGAGGGTGAACTGAGGATGCGGCTTCTTCCCATGGTGGGCAGATCAGAAAGATGGCGAGTTGGCAGGAGAGGGGTGGCGGACTCAGTATGAGCAGATCGACTGATGCTGGATGATGCTAGATGCTAGATGCCTGGGGAGGATTTCACAGCTGTGACGTGCTTTTCTTTGACTAATACTTTTCATGTACTATTTGCTTAATCCTCATGATAGCCCTAAAAGATATTATTTCCCCGTTTTATAGATCAGCACACAGAGAGGCCCAGGGAGGCTGTAAGACCAAGTCATACTACGACTAGTCAGTGTATTCTGAGTCTAAGCCTGCCAGCCAGCTTTTGCATTGCACAGTAAATATAATCATTTTCTGAAAGCTCGCAAGAACCCTGTAGGTCGTATATTACGATTCTCATTTACACATGTGGAGCTGAGTCCCAGATTCAAATGACTTACCGAGTCACACAGCTGGGAGGCAGAGCCAGACTTCCCTGTGAAGTTGTTCTCCTTCCACTTTGAAAAGCAGGGGCAGTTTGTCCATGAGCCGCCCGGCACTGCGGAGCTGAGGCGAGGGTGGGGAGGGATGAAGGGTGGTGAGTCCTGCTCAAGGTGAGTGAGGCCCCTCACAGCTAGGCCACATCCCTGCACACACAGTCACATGACTTCTTGTCTGCAGGCCTGCAGTAATGCAACTTGCACACTTGCACGCCTAGACTGGGGCTCTGTGGACTAAATTCAATTTCTCTTGGTCTACCCAGTGCAGGTAACTGGTAAAGCCCCAAACTACCTGGCATCAGGCTTATTTCCAGGATGCTTTTAAAATCATGCCAGCTATACTTTAAAGTATATCCAGAATCAAACTGGGCTCCTGATTTCCACTGCTACCACCCTACCTCATGCCTCTGTTGTCTGTTACCTAGATTATTGCAGTACCCTCCTATCTATTTCCTTGCTTCATCTCCCTTCCTCAATACAGTAGTAGACAAAGATTGTTGGAACAGTGGAAGTTAGATTATGTCACTCCTCAGTTCAAGCCACTGAAGGGCTCTCATCTCACGTGTCTCCAAAGTTATTACAGAGACGCAGGAAGCCGGATGTCATTTGTTCCCACCCTCACCTCCCACTGCCTCTCTCTGCTATTCTGCTCCAGCCAAGTTGGTGCCCTTGCTATTCCTCATGCTCCTGAACTAGTCTCAGGGCCTTTGCACTTGCAGTGAGCAGAGGATGCCAACCAGGCTCTCAAGTTTCTCCCTGTACACTTAGAGTTGAACTGTGTCCAAGATAAGAAGATTCTGGGATGTGATAGACCAAAAGGACAGAAACCAAGGTTGAGTGAACACCTACTGTGTGTTGTATGTAGCCACAATGTTTATATAGTTATCTCCCATTTAACCATGTTACAGCCTTGAGGTAGATGATTGTGTGTCCATTTGATGGGATGGGGGAAAATATGGTTCAGAATTGATGGACCCAGGGCTTTCATTGACTCTAGAGCCTTAGTGATAACTGGGAAAGGCTCTGAAGGAGAACCCACAACCAGGCTGTGAAGGACTGGTAGTATTTGGGTCACAGGGATGGTGTGGCGTTAAGCAGTGGTATAAGTGTTGCAATCAGAGTGTTCTATCAGGTGTGGTTTGGATGGTTTTGTTAAATATAAACAGGTGTGTCTTTCTTTTTCCTATTTTTAATTACCTGGGAACAGGGAGAGGACTTTTTAATGAAGCCCCAGAGAGCTGGGACTGGAGAAACCCTAGCATAGGACCTATGTGATCTTGGGGCCACCAGGGACCATCCCAGACAAGACTCATGACTACACGCTGCTCTGTCTGGTTCCATGAGCAGCTTAGAGCAAATCTCAGCAGTGGAGGTTTTGTGAGTGGAAAAGGCAGACCGTTGCTAAGAAAGAAGGGGGAACTATGAAACACCTTCCCTGTTGGGAAGGGGTGTCGTGCTGGCATATTGTAAGCCCTTATAAAATAAATGCTTCTTGATCCCCAGCCCATGCTGGTGGGATTGGAGCTGCTGAGAAAAGGCAAGGAGCCTGTCCTCTTGATAACAGTTTAATTAACTAGTTCATATAATCATTTGTTCATCAGCATTTATTAGGTGCCAACCTAATGTTAGATTCTGGAGCTATGAAGACAAGGGTGTTCTCAAGGAATTCATTGTCCAGTATAGGGAGAAAGGCAAACCAAAGGAGATATTCAGTGTAATAATAGTGTGTAGTGTGGTACCCGAGGCTGTAAAGCTTTGAGTTTAAATTTTATACCAATCTTACCACTTACCAGCTTTGATCTTGGGCAAGTTTCTGGGCTTAGTGGTTACATTATCTCATTTATTTCTCAAATCAGCCTGCTGAGGACAGAAATTTCCCCCATTTTGTACCTAAGCAAATTAAAATTGTGAGTCATTTTGTCTGGGTAATTCACTGAGTGGCAGGACTTGGACTCCAACCCATGTCTGACTTCAAAGTTCCTGCCCTTACTGCTCTTTTCAACTGAGGAGAAAGAATTTTGTCCATGTCCCTGCTTGTAAAGGGCCTTCTGGGAAATGCATCTCTGGGACAAAGGGGTTTATTTACCATGGACTCCAAGGAAATCAACAGGATGATGTGACTACCCAGAATGTTAAGTTCATTTTAGGTTGTATTAATGGTAATATAGTACTCATAACATGGGAGGTGATGATGCTGCTCCACTTGGGGGAGAGCACAAATGAAGTGTTGAGGCCCGTTCTGGGACAACACATTTGCTGTCTCTGTAAAAGAGGATCGTATCAGTCAGTCCCTTCCCTGCTGAACTTTTCTAGTGATTGAGAAAGCCCTTTGTCAGGGAGAAAGGATTCCAGCACTGGTTATTAGCAGGCATATTTCTGGTCAACTTCAAGGAGCCTGGGCATCAGAGCAGTGTCTAGGAGACTTCACCCAGTGATGATGGAGGACCTGTTAGGTGCAGGTGCTTTTGAGAACTGGCTTTGGTTTGTGCAGAGTCCTCTTATTTTGTGACAACATAAGTTCCCGGTTGTGTGATGAGTGAGAGAGGAGGCACAGGACACACTGGGACAGGTGTGGAAACCAGAGGGATCCAGGAAGGCTTCATGGCAGGAGTGACATGTGAGTGGAGCCTAGACCATGACTTCTTTGGAGGAGGCAAGGGCAAGTGACATCAGGGGAGAGAATCAGGTGCTGAGTCTCCTTATTGGGCAGGGCATTGCCCACCAGCCGGAAGGCTCTTCCCTGCCTCACAGGAGAGCTGTCAGCTAGCAGCTAGCTTTCTGGTGCCTGAAGGGGATCCAGGTTTATTGCAGTTTGCTGGTGAAACGTGGGTCTGGAAGAGATAGGGTGAGAAGTTCCTGGAAGCCTGTTTGACATTCCCTTCATTCCTCAGACAAAGGGTGAGGTCCAAAGGTGGAAAGAGGGTTTCCTGGCAGGTAAAGGGTGAATTGGGGTTAGAACCAACACCTGACGCCTCAACAGGGGTTGTTTTCATTGTGTCCCATGGGTAAGTTTGCTCAGAGCCATTTTTCCTGTTTCTGCCTCCTGGCCAGCTGTTTCTCTTAGGGAGGAAAAGAAAGTAAAAGTTGTATTTACCAAAGGGGCAGGTTGGGCATGTCTCCTTGCTGAAGCCAGAATCTAGGCCAAGCCAAGGTTAGCTGTGCTGGTTGCTATGGGTGGAGTCAGGCCCTGACTGGCCACCAGCTGGGGGACTTTTGGTTGGGGGTAACTACTGGTAGGAACTGAGGTTTTTCCATGGCATTGCCCCTGTGAAGAGTGGACAGGAAGGATTTCAGCCCACACATTCTTTCTCGGGAGATTAGGGCCATGAGAGATTATGGGATATGCAGGAGGCTGTAGGAGGCCTGTAAATTTCCCATTTAGGGCAGTTGATTTGATGGATTGTAAAATAGTTTACCACTTCCTCTCCCCCTCCCTGGCCTGGGCTGGGCTGGACTGAGCAGTCAGACTCGCCGGAGAATGTGTCCGAGAGTAACCTCCCTGCAGTCCCACACTGCCTGCTTCTTGTTAAAAACGTGTGTGGGGAGAGGGGCTGGACATACCTTTTCCTGCTTCCCCTTTGTTACAAGGAAGAACACACAGTAGGTGCTTTATAGAGCAATGCAGAGCTGGTACTTACCTAATTGGAGCCTTTCCAGTATGCTGTTAGAGGGAAGTTGGGATGGGGCTTGTGGTGGCAGCACTGTGGTTTATAGAGGGAGACGCTGAACCCTGTGGGAGAGGTAACCTACCCAAGGTCAGTCAGGTCATTGGTGAGAGCTGGGGCGCCAGCCAGATTTCACCCCTACTGGGCAAGGTGTCTTTTCCTGATTTCTAGTGTGCTAAAAGTGAAAGTGATATGAATAGTGAGCGTTTCTTCTGGTTTCTCTCCCCTGACAGCCTCTTTGCCCCCACCCCCAATTATGGGGCGTCTGCTCTGTTTTGGTGACTGTGTACAAGATGTGAGCCCCACTGGAGCAGGTTTATAGCATTCCCATGAGCATTCCCTGTGGTAGGGCTGTATTTCTTCAGGTTCCCTGTGTGCTGGGGTTCCTCTTGGCAGCCTCCATTCTCAGTGGGATTAGTGCCTGTGATTGGTCAAGGGCACCTGCACAGCGCCTTTCTCGGCGTCTGCTGATAGGCCCTGCCCTTGCCAGCTCACACCTGGACTGGTGCAGCTGGTCCTGACTGGGCGTCCTGCCTTGGTCGTGTTATCCCTCAGGATCCCACATTTCCTAATGTGCCTCCTGGTCAGGGCTACCCCAGGTGTTCCTCCCCGGAATTGTCTCTTTGAGCACCCCACACCTGGGCCCAAATGCCCCCGCAATGTCGTGTTGCTTGCAGCGCTCTCCCGCTTCTGTGCCTTTGCATTTGCAGTTCCTATCGTGACCCCCCTTTCCATCCAGATAACTCTTGTGCATCCTTAAAACTCAGACATTACCTCAGGGAGCCTTCTCTGGCCACCTCCCAGTGAAGTTTTACGAGTGCCTTCAATGGTACTTTCATTCACTTATCCAACAAATATGTAATGCCAAGATCTTAGGAGCCTGACAGTGTTGTAAATGCTGGGAAGTTCAGCAGGGAGCGAGATGGAGATGTTTGTACTCATGGGGCTGGCGTTCTAGCATCTTCTCTCGTCATCTATCACTAGAGTTTATGCTACGTATCTCTGTCCCCTTAACAGTAACCTGTGTGTTCTTGTATTTTTTTAAAGATTTATTGATTTATGCATACAAGCTAGGGTGTAGGCCAGAGGTGTGGGGTGGTGAGACGATTCACCAGAGACAAAGTGGGGAACAGAACAGGCAGAACAGACAGGAGAGGTCTGCTGCACCATGTGGGAATCTCCCTGGCGGGGGATCAAACTGCAGTGGCTGCGATAGCTTCACAGTGCTGAGACTTAACCCCTTACGCCACCAGGGAGGCCTGTGTTCTTTTATTTTGTTCATCCCTCTCTCCATCCCTAGGATTCATCATGCTGTCTGGCAAAGAAAACGTCAAGAGTTCGTGTTGAATGAATGAATGAGCAGGCTTCCCACCTTGCTGTCCCCTCTGTCCCCCCTCTGGGTAGGAATGTCTGGCTGCCCCCTCCTCCCTGCCAGCTCTCTTCCCCCTGGCGTGCCTGGCAGTGTATGTGCTGTTCACATGACTGTCCTGCCTCATGTTACACCTTTTGTGTCTGTGTCTTCACTCGTTCCCTCACCTGGTTGTAAATTTCTTCAGGGCAGTATCCATTTCCAGTTCAATTTTGTGTGCTCAGAATTTCTACCCATCTTCAGATTCAGTAAAATAGAGAGCTATATATGAAGCAGTGCAAAGATATAAAAAAAATAAGGACAGAAGGAGTGCCTCCAAGTGGGTTGATTTGTTCACAAACACTAGTGGGCACCTGCTGTGCAGGCCTGGTCCAGGTGCCAGGCGTCCTTATATGAGCGGGCAGAGACGTCTGGCTTGCAAAACTCAGACAGAAGCACGTGCAACAGGGTAAGGATGCCCAGCCTGTCGGCACTCAAGATCCTTGTGGTTGGATGCCCAGACCCTTCCTTTTTTTTTTTTTTTTAAAGATTTATTTATTTTTGCATACAAGCTGGGGTGTAGGCCAGAGGTACGGGGGGGTGGGGGGCGGTGAGAGGGTTCACCAGAGACAGAGTGGGGAGCAGAACAGGTGGACTGACTGAAATACACTGCTGAGGGGAGCAGCGGGTGAGGCAGGAGAGGTCTGCTGTGCCATGTGGGAATTTCCCTGGCCAGGGATCGAACTCACGTTGTAGCCTCCGACAGCTCCACAGTGCTGTGCTTAACCCGTTGTGCCACCAGGGAGACCCCAGACCCTTCCTTTTAAAAAGATCAAGTGGGCCTGGGTTTTAGTCCCATCTCTGTCCCTTGCTAACTTTGTGACCTTGGGTAGATGAGTCAACTTTTCTGAGCCTCACTTTCCACATCTACTATAAGAGGCAAGGAAGAACACCTACCTTACAGGGTCATCATTCATTCACTGAGTGATAATTTATCAAGTTCCTTCTCTGTGCCATGCATTGTTCTAGGTGCTGGTGATGGGATAGGGAACAAAATCAACAAGGGTCTCTGCCCTCATGGAGCTTCACATGTTAGTGGGAGAGAAAGACAGCTAACAAAATGGTATCAGCGGATGACAAACACTGTGGAGAAAAGTAAGCTGGCAGAGGCTAGCAGTGCCTGAGGAGGGGCTGGGCGGGAGAGTGGAGTGGTCAGAGATGACACTTGAGTAGAAATCTGCTCAAGCCTTTGAACATCTGGGGAAGGAACATTCCACGAAGAGGGAACAGATGAATACAGATGCCCTGAGGCTGGACTGTGCTTGGCCTGTTGAAGAAACAGCCAGGAGGGAGGAGCTGAGGTCAGGGAGCTGTGTGTGTGTGGAGAGCGGCTTGCAGGCCTTTGAAGGGACTTGGTTTCCTCCCTGAGTGAGGTAGCCATCCCCCCTTGGAGGTGCTGAACTGTGGAGTGGCGTGATCTACCTTTGGATCCAGAAGAAGGATGATTCTGGTTTTTATGCAGATACCAGACCTAGCAGAGACGGTGAATGCAGAGCTTAGCACAGTGCCTGGCGTGGAACAAACCAGTGCTCGCTGGTAAATAAGCCATTACTGAATGTGCTAAGTGGTACAGCTTCCATATTGGTGACAATAGCATGAGTAAAGGTTGACCTGGATATCTGGTGGTCTTGACGTGGGCCCTCCCCCACGTACCCTCTGCCTTTGCAGGAGCTACAGCATCTGGAATGCTTTTTCCCTGAGGAGGAGAGGGGTGGAACCTGGGGAATGAGGAGGGAGAAGGTGTCTGGCTCTTTGACCGCCCTTTCACGGTCTTTGCTCAGAAGTCATGGTGAGGCGAGGTGGTGCCGTGGTGTAGGACAGGAGGTGGACCTGCCAGGCAGTCATGGCCCACTCCAGAAACACAAAGCAGCTGTCCTTGGAGTGTCTCTCTTTTCTGTCCATGTGCCTCCCTTCCTCTGTTTGTCTCAGATTCCTCAGAGGCCACCCCAGATCCCCAAAGAGCTGCCCCTAGAGCCACTCCCTTCCTCCTAGGACTTCCCTGTGAGCATCCCTCTTTCCTACCTCCACTCCCAGAATCTCAGGCCTTTATGGAAAGGTCTTGGACCCTCAATGTGGTCTCTGAGGTGATTGCATGCTCACCCCATTCAGAGATACCTTCATGGCAGCGGTGCCTCTGCTCCATTCCCTTGGATGACAGGAAGCCTTGCTACCTGACAAGCACCCCATCCTGTTGCTCAGAGTAGTGGATTAATTGAAGAGGTCAAGGAAAATTTGGTAGGGTGGAGGGTGCTGGGGTGAGGCGTGGGGCATGAGCTGGGTTGGGAAGGAGAGAGGCCTTTGAGGCAGAAGGTAAGGCCATGTCTTTACATAATATGTAGAGTCTAGAAATTCTTGTTAGTTTGCTGGAGGAATGGTGTGTGTGTGTGTGTAGGTGTGTTGGGGGCACTGTGAGGGAGGTGAGCCTGTGAGGTAGGCCAGAGCCAGAGCATGAAGCTCCACCCATGATCTGCCAAGGGTCTGACCTGAGGTCAGAGAGCTGTCTAGGAGAATGGGTTTTAAAAACAGGTTTGTTTAAGGACCCAGTTACCTATCACAGGTTTCATATTCTTCTAGAACTAATGAATGAGTTTCTGAGCTCCTCTAACTCTCCTTTCTGTTCAGGTCTGGAATTACTGATTAAACCTGTCCTGGGGACCTCTGGTGGGGACCGTGAGCACCTCCGATGTGCCAGGCACCCTGGGCATCTTGGTTTTGAGCTCAGAGCACTGGAAGCCTACCTCCAGGCCCTGCCTCAGGAGCAGCACTTCCCTAGGTGGGGGAGAGGTTGGGATGTCAGCTGGCCTCAGCTTGCTTCTGTCCCAAAGCTGGCTGGACATGCGGGCCTGTCTCTGCCCTGCAGGGTTTCTCATTTATGCAGGCAAGCCTGCATGAACATTGCCTGGACTCAAGCCCTTGACCAAACATTCCAGATTCTTTGGGCATAAAGATTTTCTAAAGGGGCTTGGGGCCTTTCCAGGGTTTGACAGTTTCTGTTTAGGCTCCGGGCAGATAGCTATTTGTATCTGATTTTTATGAGTTCCCAAAAGTATACTCCGAGTATCCTGGGGGAGGCCTGTCTCTCCCACCCTCCCTGGCTCATTGGGAATCTTCTAGCAGACCTTCCTGACATTGCTGGCATATGGAGTGTCCTCCTACGGCCGTCTGTCCTTGCCCGGTGTCTTGAATGCTGAAGGGCTGAGGGTGGAGTGGGGCTTTTTGTTTTGCTTTTAAATAGGGGCAACGTGGGTAAACAGAGCAGCGTTTCTGGTGCCTTTGGGAGGGCCAGGACCCCACATTCCGGTTCCATGACGACAGTCTGTTTCATTGCCACTTGCTGGGCTGTAGGCAGCAGCAGTTTAGATGGAGACAATGGCGACTCTGTTGAGAGGCTGCTGCTGAGCTTTGGCAGAATGCATTTTAATTGAACACTTTCCACCCTGAAATCTGTGGGGATCTGGTGGCCCACTCCTCCTCTTTCGTTCATTTTCTCTTTGCAACTCAAGAGCCAAGTTATTATTGTCACTCCCTTTTTCCCATCCAATATTAGCAGCTTCTTGGGGGAAAGTGGTATTGTCAGCCTGGGAGTGATTTGGACTTGGCTGACTTGGCAATGCAGAGGTGGGGAGAAGCTTTTGGGTGAGGGACTAGAGGTGTCTGGGAGATGCACCTGGGATGTCATCACAGGGCAGGGAGCAACAGGTGCTCCAGGAAGCTCTCCTTCCCTGGCACCAGGGCTGCCTGGTATTTTGGAGTGCTGGCTTTGAAGTCAGACCAACTGGGTTGGCATCCCAGCTTAGCCTCTCTAGGTCTCAGTTTCCTCATCTGCAAAATGGGGATAAGACAAGGGTCTAATCCATAGGACTGTTTTGAGAAGTAAGTGAATTCAGCATCTATAAGTGCTAAGGGTAGTAGCTGGCATATAGCAAACACCCAATAAGTGCACTTGTCATTATATCATCTCATTTTAATTTTATGTCCTGATCATCATCAGTATTACATTAACCCTTCAAGGGCTTTATCTTCACAGAAGGAACATTCTTTCTAAAATGCAAATTTGATTCTGTTACTTCTTGGTTTAGAAATCCTCAATGAGTACCCATTGATCTCTCTACAAGGAGAAAGGAACTTTTGTTCATTGAAGGCCTGCCATGTGCTAAGTTCTGAGCCTGGTACACTTGTGTTCATTTCGATTAAGTCCCGAGTCTAGCCTGCTATGTAAAGCCCTTTATCAATTGGCCCTATCTTGCCTACTCCTCCAAAGTCAACCCAAACAAAAACATACTTCTATTTCAAAGAATAACTCGTCTGATGTCTCATCGATTTTCATTCTCCATGATTTGTGCTTGTTCTGCCTTCTGTTAGACATTCCCTGGAGATGGTGGCTATGCATCTGGGCAAATAGATGGCACCAGCAGAGTTTGAGTATTCCCTCACCACCATCCACTGTGGGCCCAGCTTGTGTGAGATCTCACTGGTCAGAATCCTGGGCTCCCCTACTGTGGCCCTGGACACGTCCTAATAATGACACCTGTTCCAAGAGTTTGTTGTGAACTGTTCACCCACAGAAAATGTTTAGGACAATTTCTGCCATATTAGTGTTTAACAGATCTTAGGTGTTTTTGTCACTGCAGTTCTTTCCAAGAGTCTGAGGTGACATTTTTTTTATTTGGAGTATTTCTTTTAGTAGACTCAACACTGGGCCAGTTTCCTTTGGGGAGAAAGGAATTGAAGACATGCAGTGTATTCGGGTGGTCTGGAGGGTAGGGTTCCTTGCTCTACCCAACATTCCTGTGGCTGTTGGCCATTGCTGTGGGTCAGGCCCATGTCTCTTCTGTCCATGGCAGGATCCCAGGATCTCAGCCTCTGACTGCACTCACTCCTTGATGTGCCACTCCTTGAGGTGTCAGCTGGGTAACAGACTCAGGGTAGCCTCACATGAGGATGTTTTCACAAACCTGTGAACACAAACCTGCTTGCTTACGTATGGACTTGCCTATCAGAGCAAGTGGTTTACTTGCTAACCAAATGGGGAGAAATGTTTATAGACCAAAGAGAATTGCTCTGACTTGAGGTTAGCCAGATAACCAATTTCTGCTCAAGAAGGGGCCATATATCTTTGGTTCAGCTTGCTAATTTCACAGGGCTAAGTTCTCAAAGACCAAGTATTTTTTGCAAGTCCCTCTCATTGAAAACAACAAAAATGGGCAGAAGGCCTTAGAAAGAGTAAGGGAGAAAAAGAATAGAAGGTTTAATTTCAGGAGCTGTGGTGAGTTGTGGTTTGTGCCATCTTGGTTCTCTGATTATTGGGCTCAATAGTCAGGAGAGCTGGGGCTTTATCCTGGTTCTGTTATTAACTAACAATGTGACCTTAAACTTGGGACTCAAAGTCCTTATCTGTAAAATGGGAAAATCCATCTAGCTTTCCCAGCCTTCCAGAGTTGTTTCCAGGAGCTGAAGACGTGGTCCTTTGTCTTCATATTTATTCATCCTTTCAATCAACCTTTGCTAGACTTAAGGACCAGGCATCTAAGGATGGATAGAATACAGTCTCTTTCCCTCCTGGAGCCCAGAAAGGTAGGTGAAGGTGGGGCGTCGTGTGTGAGTGGTGGACATCATGAACCTAACAGTCTGGGGAATGCTTGCTAGAAGCAAACAGAAGGTATGTTGTTACTTTACTCTAGGAAATCAGAAGAGAATTCCCAGAAGAGGTGACACTTGAGTGAAGCAAAGATAAAAAAGGGAGGGGCACTAGGTAAAGTCAAACACACCTTAGCATTGTAGGAAGGTACCAGGGTATGAAGGTGGAGCTGCGGGAATGTGGTACAGAGGCTGCCCTGCAGGTCAGGCTGGAGGTGGGCTAAGGTTGGGTCTTTGCCCTGAAGGGGTGGGGCAGAATGACCTGAGACACCTGAGTGCAGACTCTGGCTATTACTTTGCCTATCTCGTTCTGATGGCTGTGCGTTGGGAGACCTGGTCAATGACTGGGAGTCCCGAGGATTCCTGGGGTGATTTTAATGAGCGATGGTGCAGACCTGAACCAAGGCAGGGTGTGGGCACGGAAGAAAACATAAGGTACATTTGTGTGTGTATGTGTGTATATTCATGTTCATATGTTTGTGGTCTGGGAAATGCAATAAGCCCATTGCATTGTTTTGTTGCTTACTGAGGTGATTAAAAGTACAGCCCCAGTGGCTCCATCACCGTGAGTCTGCCCTTCCAGAGCAGTAAGTAGACAAATTACAAGGGCACCTGTTTAAGGATGTTCATTATCGCCTTGCTTGTAATACTAAGAGATTGAAAACCTGACTGTCCATCAGTCGGGAATCAGGTAACTGAGTTATGGGACCATGCAATCATTAAATCATGCTGCAGGTATATATATGTATATGTACGTACGCCCACATGCATGTATGTGTATAAAATCATTAATTGGAAGATATTTAGCCTATTATCCCTTTGCCATTATTCTCCATGATTTTATACCCCTCATGGTTGGGTTTGTTCTTTTTCCCTGTGTGACTTTCTGTTTTATGTTATTTGGTAACTGTTTTGTGTCTGGGCCACTATGAACAAGGACCAGGCCTTGTTCTTGCTCCCTTGGTTCCCTCAAGCAACAGGAGTAGGTGGCCACTAATTACCAGCAGAATTTAATTGAGGGATGGCAACAAAAGATCTTGTTATCAGTATTAGTGATATTATGCCTCAGGCTGATTCTCCTTCCCTCTTGCAAACAGAAACAGTGTGTCTGGCTTATAAAGAAGCTTTTTAACTAAAGTTGTGTTAACAAAGACCTTTTCCAGAGACCTCCCTGCTTGAGGAGAACAGGAGTAAATTCAGGCTTTGTTTCTTCTGTTTCAGGAAGCCAGCTGGAGGGGGGCGAATGAGGTGGCTTGCTGTCCAACCGGTTTCCATCCACAATATCTGAGTCCATGTTTTTGTTGGGGTGCCTGAGGGGGAGGAGAAAGCCTTGCCTTACACCTATCCCATGCTTTTAACTTACATTATCTTCTTTCATTCTTTCAGTAGCCTATAAGATGCAGGCTTATATTTGACCTCATTTTTCAGCAAAGGATACCAAGACTCAGATTGAATGACTTGGTCAGGGTGCCTGGCCAGGATTTGACCCTCGTTCTATCTGCTCTTGAACCAGGGAGTTTTGCTTTAGTTGCCAAAGGTCCTTGAGTGGGGAGTGGGCCACAGACTGGGCAGGGAAGCACTGTTGCCCGTGCCTTTGGGGGGTGGGTGAGGAGTGGGAGGCTGCGGGCAGGGTGAGAGCATGCTACTGGCTTGCCTGATTCTTAGGGACACAGAGAAGAGTCAGGCCAGGATGATGCTCTCCTAACCGAGTCTACCGGTTGACACCCTGGTTCTTGTTCTTATCTGGAGAGATACAGCAGAAAGCAATGAGGGAAAAAAAGGGGCACAGAAAACAAGAGGTGGAAGAAGTATGAACAGACTGAGGTGGGCTGGGAGAATAAGGAGAGGTGTGAACAATGGTGAAAGACGACAGGTCTGGCCTAAAATTAGGGATTTTGTGGAGGTGAGGAGTGGAAGTTTGTTTGGTGGGAGGCCTTGGACGCTGGACAGAGGAGTTTCACCACACTGGGTAATGGGGAGCTGTGGAAGGCTTTTTTTAAACAAGAGTTGACCTGGGGGGAGCAGTTTTAGGGTGAGTCATCTGACCATGGTGTAAAATGTGGTGTGATGGAAGGAGAGAGGAGTTCCCTCCCCTCTCATTTTAGAGTTTGCCCTTCTGCAAGAATCACTATTCTTGGAAGAGTTCAGGATATCCTAGAAGGTGAACAGGGGCGTGTCAGGTCTTTCACTTGCATCTGAGATGATTGTGACAGTGCAAAGAAAGAGCCGTGTGTGCTCTGGGCCGGGGGCATGTGACCGCACACTGCAGGTGCTCGGCTCAGACTGGCTGGCAGGCGTATGTGCAGACAGTGGTGTCTTCCATGGTGCTTAAGCTAAGCCTGTGAGCAAAACAGACATGATCCCTCCTCAGGTCTGGCTTTGGAAAGTTAAATGTAAAAAAAAAAAAAATATTACAGGGAAAATATCTGAGCTGCTCTGAGAAAACAATTGCCCCATAGCCTGGTTCTTCCACTAGAGTGAAAACAACTCATTGCAGATGAGATCTTAGAGAGCAGGTGTCAGCCAGAGCTCGCCTTGAGGAGTGGCTGCGAGCATCCAGCCCAACCTCTTAACTTAGTGGTGAGTTACCCAACCGGGCCTCCCAGAGGTTGGAGGTAATTCCCTGGAATTGTAGAGCACATTCCTCCAAGTCCACTCTGTGGCTAGCCTGCCCCACGCGTTGCTGACTCTTCTCTGGCTGAGTCACTCTTTCCTTCTGGTTTCTGCTCTTGAGTGGGAAAAGAGGCTGGAAGAGGAAAAGGGGATAGGGCAAACAGTAGAATAGAGCAGGGAATACATTTCAAACAGGGACAGCCACAGAGAGCACCTTCTCTTTCTCTGTGGGCCAGTGAAGCCCCAAATCAAAAGTTCAAAGAACGTTCAGGGGGCTCAGATCAGCCCCAGTTCAGTGGTTATTCCCAGGGCCCATGCCCTGGGTAAGGGCTGGGCTATCTGTGCCCTGAGGCGGGGTGGCCGGCCCTCAGGCTGTTGAAGGGAATGGGTCCTAGAATGGAGACCCACTCATAATACTTTCTTAGCTGGGAGAAGGACACAGTTTTGGCAAAATTGGAGCTTTACACCAAGTATTTCTAATAATTCATTCTTGTATTATGGTTGTTCCTGTTCATTGTTGTAAAGTTGGATGATTCAGAGAAGCAATAAGAAGTAAATTAAAATCCTTCATAACCCTGTTACCCAGAGATAGTCACTGTTAGTGTTTAGTTGTGTATCTGCGCGTACATGTGTGCTAACACAAATGGGACAGTTTTGTATTTTCATGTCACTAATTAACATTTACTTCCTCAGTTTTAATAGCTTCATAATAGTTCCTTATAGAGTTGTGTCATGATTTACTTTACCAGGATTGGATAAGCTTTTGGAGTTGTTTTCCAAAAGGGAATATCTTTATTGTGATAGCTGATCATAAATTAAATGCGTGCTTTTGCAGAATTTAAAGTCAATTTCAAAAGATTACATGCCATTTAATTTTACTTACATAAAAATCTTGATGTGATACTTTTATAGTGATGGAAAGGGTCTAGGAGAGGGTGTGTGTGTGTCTTTGATGAATTGTTCTGTGTCCTCCTTGTCATGGCAGACACATGCTAATATGTACGTGTGCTAATAGGACTACACACACACACACACACACACACACACACGGAGTGTAGGGAATACCTGGTGAATCCTATTGATCTCTGTGTTTAGTTAATAGTACTGTATTAGAATATCAGTTTTCTGGTTTGATCACTGTACACTGGTGACTTATGTGGTAGCTGGGGGAGCTGGCTGATGAGTACACAAGAACTATTTTTTTTTAAAGATTTATTTATTTATGCATACAAGAGCTGGGGTGTAGGCCAGAGGTGTGGGGGTGGAGTGAGAGGGTTCACCAGAGACAGAGTGGCAGCAGAACAGGCGGATTCACTGAAATACACTGCTGAGAGGAGCAGCGGGCGAGACAGGAGAGTTCTGCTGCGCCATGTGGGAAGCTCCCTGGCGGGAATGGAACTAGTGCTGCAGTGGCTGCAGATAGCTTGATAGTGCTGAGACTTAACCCCTTGCGCCACCAGGGAGGCCCTCTGAACTATTTTTTAACTTGTCTGTGAATTTAGAATTTTTTCAAGATAAAAAGGTTAAAATAATAAAGAAATATGTGCTTACTGAATAACATTCACACTGTAAAAAGTGGGTGATGATAAAGAGGGACTCTCTGGGCAGCCCCTTGGTTGATGGGAGGCAGAAGAGGGGTCATTCAGGCTTAGAATGCTCATGGTATGACATCAGTGGGAGTGTCCTGGAGGTGGGTGTCCAGTGGTGGTGAGGATTGGGCCATAGGTTGGGGGTGAGGAGGGGAGTGGGAAAGGAGACTGGAGTGGGGAGTCACCCAGTTAGGTCTTGCCTCTTTGATACTCACAGTGCAAAACTCAGGAGAAAGACCCAGGCTGTGTAATTAGAGGGCAGACATGGGCCCTGGGAGGGCATGGACTTTGAGGGCAGACAGAGTGGCCTGCAGTCCCAGCGTGCCCTTTACTGACTGTGAGACCCCAGGAAATCACCCCTGCTGCACCTCAGTCCTAGCACCTGTAGATGGAGCTAAGGAATCCCAGCACCATGGAGCCAGTGGGGGAACATCAGGAGCCAGTGTGCATGTGCTGCAGATGCGAGGCACAGGGCCTGGCTGAGAGCAGACACGCCACGCCGTCTGAGCTCCTGTCCCTCACCCGCACCTGTCTGTACGCTTTGTCCAGCATGTGGGCTACCCATGAGGGCCATCTGGTATGATTTCACTACCGTGGATGCTTCACCTCACAGCTGAGTTAGAGTCTCTGAAGTTGGGATCCTGGCAGTGTTTTCTTTAAATTTCCCAGCAATTTAATCACAGCCAGGGTTGAGGACCATGTAGTGAGATCATAAACAAGTTGACACTTTTACCACAGGGCCCAGCACAGTGAAGGGCATTTATGAGGGACACAAAGAGAAACCCACCTCCTTATCCCCATGATATGCCCTCTGCTCCATCAGGGGTGAGTTGAAGACTGGTGTGAAGGTGGTTGATCTGGGGCCCCCTCTAGGGTCCCTGATGGAATCCAACATCTCTATGCTGGTGGCTCTTTTATTAGGATTCTGGCCCCCTCATCTCCTCTGTCTTATGCAGGCGGAAGTGATTGCTAATTTTGAACATTGCATTTGATGACTTCCTGCAGCCCACCCAGAGGGAGGGAAGGGCTGGAAAGGCAAGTAAGAGATGATTTGGGGTGAGGTGAGTGTCTGGAGGGATAACAGGGAGACCATACTGTTCTGAACACATCCATGGTGCTATGTAGGTCGCGGCTGCTTTCAGACGTGGTCCTTATAACCAACCATAGGGCACACAGCCAGGTGATTTTATTCCTGTTTGATAGGAACAGGTTCTGAGAGGGTCTTGACTAAAGAAGGTGTGATTCAGAATGGACCCTCTCTTTTTTGACTTTCTTTCACAAAGCCTTCTAGGTCCATGCATTTATGGAAATCAGCTGCAAGTGACAATTCACGCCCATTCTTTGGAATTTTTGGAAAACAGGAAGGAGGCAAGATTTGAAAATATGCCTACATCTGCATTTTTCCTAGTTTCTTGAGAAATATTTTCAAACCTAAAATACTTGACTAAACTTCAATGTCTCATGGGAACCCGAGGATGATAATAATAGTAACTATGCTGGTAATAACAACTTGTATTTATTGAGTGTTTCCTACATTCTGGTACCTGGATCACATAAGCTTAAAGGGTTACTGAGGAGATTATGTCTTTTTTAGAAACCAAGTCAAGCAAAAATCTCCTACCTCTCACTGCTTATGTTGGTCATGCTACCTTGATGCCAGGAATTACCAAGCATCTGGTTTAAAGTGGGGCTGTAAAACATTAACTCATGATATGGAAAATGTTCCCTGTACCTTAGCAGATAAAAGAAAATTATGAAACAGACTGGCATTTGAGGGTTTTCAATGAATGTTTAAATCCATCCTTAGGAAGCAGTGCTACAACCTCCATGTTTTATTGGGAAGGAAATTGACTTGCCTGCAAGTTGCACAGAATTTTGGATCTGAGTCTTTTGTAGGAATCTGGTGTTTTCCTCACCATCCTCATGTGTATCTGTCTATTAAAAAAATAAAGAATAAGACTTTTTTTTTTAATAAGACATTTTTTAATCAAGGGCTGATTGTTATGTTAAGAGCAAAAAAACCCAGCAAGCAGGGAGACCTGTCTGAGAACTTCATTACTTTGTTTCCATAGCTGTTGACAGTTTATAAAGCATGTACATTTTTTTTTTGCCCTGGTTTTTAAAAGAACACATATCTATTGTATAATTAGGAAATCAAAGAAACACCCACAGAAGGAAAAGGTATTTACAATCCCTCAGGGATAATCATTGTTAACACTTTTTTCTTCCCATCTTTTCTCATTTGGATAAATTATAAATTTTAGAAATTTGGGATCATGTTGTACCTGTGGTTTGAGTCGGGCTTTCTTCTATTATAGCATTCCTCCTGTCATTAGGAAACATGATTTCCTATGATTTTATGGTACCTACTTTTTATGAATCATCCTCAGTTGTTGGATGCTAGATTGTTTCTGATTTTTTTCTTTGTTATAAATGATGCTGTTGAAACACCTTTGCTTTATGAACATTTCTGGCTGTTTCCTCAGGATCAGCCTCTGATAATGCACTTTCCATCTATATTTTCTCTTTTGATCTTTAAAATAATACCCAGGAGCTGGGAGGGGAGGTTGTTATCCCTGTTGTATACATTGGAAACTGAGGTTTGTAGAAGTTGCAGTTTGCTCAAGATAAGAAACTACTTTAGAACGAGAAAGGAAATGGCTTTAATCCAATGAGTCTGAGGGAGCGGAGAAGGAGATGGGTTCAGAGTCACCTGTTTGGTTGGATTATTCAAACTTCCTAGAAATTCCTCTTTTCATCAACCCACTAATGTTTTGGGTCTGTCTCCTGCCTCCCATAGAATGATTATTCCTCTTTTTAAGTGTTTGAAGAGGCTTCTGTGTGACTCTAGCATCCCTTTGCCGAGGCAGACCATCCTATTCTCTAGTGAAATGTTTTTTTGTTTACTCACTATTTTTGGTGTTACTCTGGGTGTATTCCTCATTATTATTAATGCTCAGAGTATGTGTAAATCAACTCTTCAGGTTGAATGTATCAGAAACCCAACCCAAACTATTGGCAGCTTTAATAGAACAGGAAGTATTTTGGCTCCAGAAACTGGGAACTCTGACCTGGCCTTGGCACTGTTGAATTCCTTTACATTATTGCTTAGAGAAGATTCTGATTGGCCCTGCTTGGATCATGAGCCCACTCCTGGGGTGGGGCAAGTGACTGATAGTTGTAATGTGGAGAGATAGGGCTTTCTGCAGCAGTAAGATGCGTGTGAGCCGCGCACGCCCATTGCATTGCCTGACGTAGAAGTGAAATCTGTGCTCCAGGTGCTGCAAGGTCAGCTCAGACGAGAGTGGGATCATCTCTTTTGTTTTTCAACATTCTACTAATACACTTAAAATCAAAATAGGTTCCCTTTTAATTTGCATTCTTATATCAAGTGCTGCTGCTTAACCTGTCTCTCCCCTCCTGTATTACTTCTGTTGGGAAATGTTGGGCTCCTATTTCGGCCTTTAAGCTTATTCCTGTTCGATATCCTATGGCTGTACTGTGTCAGGTCCAGAGAATCAGCCTGTTGAGATCCTTTAGCCCTAATTCTGTCATCTGGCACACTGGTTCTCCCTCCCCGCTCTGAGCACTTTGCTGTCAGGTGATAGATGTGATTGACATTTAGGGAGGGGGAAGAGGTAAAGGAGTGAAATAGCTCCAGGCAGTCTGCTGCATCAAAGTAACCAGAATCTTCTCCTGCCTCTCCCTGCCCCCCAGATCTCCACAGTTTTCTATTCTTGGCCCCAGAGATCAGCCTTCTGAGCCCATGATAGAGTGAAGGTCACCAGGAAGGGCATCAGACAGTCTGCTTTTCTACTGAGGCCCAAGTGGACTTAAGCTAAAGTAGGAAGGATCTAGATCAATCATCTTCAGAGGCTGTCAGTCACTAGCAGGATCCTGAGAAGTCTGCGGTTGGTGTAGGCTGGCAAGCAGGAAATTGGAAGTCCCAGTGAGCCTCGTTGAGGTTGTAGGTCAGTTTCACCGCCCTCTCAATGCAGGCTTTCTTCGTAGTGAGGGGGGTGACACGGGTGTGCCAGGTGGCTCTTGGTCTCCATTTCTCTATCCAAGACACCAGACTGAGTTGCTCAGCTGTAAAAACAGTTTCCTTCTCTGCAAGCAAGAAACACAAAGCAGCCCTTCAGAGAAGGCGGTGGGTGTGCAGCAGCTCTGCAAGTATGTTATACTAATCGGCTGCAGCACGGGGCAAACACCCCAGATGGCCTGGCAGAAGTAGAGTTGGACAGCAGCATCTGGAGGGACCCCTAGAGAACAGAGCGCAGTGGGGGGAGCCTCGCCGTGGAAGGCCCCGAGTTCACAGATGATGGTTGAGAGGAGAACTGATCTAGGCACTGGCTCGCCTGTGAGTTGGGCAGGAGTGAGGCTGCAGAGAGGCCTTTCCACAGGGCCCAGTGGGTCTGTATGGAGCCTCGTGTGTGCTGTTTGTGTATCTTTGTGTCCAGATCTGAGTCTGGGAGCAGTTTCTCTGTGGTTGTCTAGAAGGAGGGGAGGCAAGTCTCTGCTATGAGCATTAGGGGTACCTGAGGCTTCCTTATCTCACGATGGGTTTGCCAGCTTATCTCTTTGGCATCCACATGCCCTCCTGGGTAGAGCCTAGTTGTTCTTTCTTCCCCCTCTCTGCACTAGCTCTTGTTTGGACTTTTGGTTTTGACTTGGGCTGAGCGAGTCCTGTTTGCTCATCTGCCTCTCTCTGTCCCGTCATGCTGGAGGAACCTCCTTTGTAGAGTACCTGAGCATTGGACAAGGACAGTAGTGGAGGGAGCAAGGCTGAAGTGATAGCTGGTGGGCTGCTCGCTCCCAGATTCAGGGTCCAGGAGGGCTCTGTAATCCCTGCAGGAGGCGACTCGTGTCCACGCCGTGTGTGTCTCAGGACTGGAGGCGTTAATAAGCAGGGCTGTTTTCTCCCCTCACCTTCCCCAGCCTACTAGAGAGTCACATATGTGTTGAGCGCCTCTTTAATTCTTGTCCTTGATCAGCACTGTGTGGACCACAGTTAACCAGCGAAAGGTTAATTTGAATTGTCCAGAATTTTGCTTAGCTTTGCTAAAGGAGAATAAAAGCCAGTTTGGGAAAATACTGTATGTTGAAGTTTGGTCTTAAAAAAATGCTCTCTGGGATGTTCTGGGGCTTGCTGGAGAAATTATATTTTAATGAGAACGTTCTTTTCTAAACTTTAACTAGCAGAGCCGCACAAAAGTGTTTACCAGTTAATAATGTACTTGGTGTGTTGATGAGCTGAAGTTTAACAGCTACTTTAAAAAACAAGGTAGGGAATTTAAAAAATAGGACATCAAGAGCATGTGTGTCCTGGAATGCTTTCCGTGTTTCTGTTGGAATAAGCGATTTTGTGCAGACAAGGCGGGTTTTCATTGGTGGCCTTTCTGGGAGGCCCTGATGCTGGGACTCTCTGTCCCTGAACACTTACTGTGCAGCCCATTTGTAGATGAAGCAGGAAGCCATTTCACCATTTGGTGAAGTCCTGAAGTTGGGGTGGCTCTTCCCATGGTGGGTTAGCCCGCTGAGGGCAACTGAGGCAGAAAGAGGAGCCCCAAACCTGGCTACAGACACAAAACAGCAATCACACCTTCGTGGCCAAGCAGGGGTGGGGCTGACAGGAATAAAGTAGGGAGTGGAGTTTCTGTTCTGCTATCTGAGATGACAAAGTCCTCTGCAGAGTTTGCTTTGGAAAAGAGGTTAAAACAAAATCTCTGAATGGAAAATTTAAGGAAACTGAAACAAAGCCTCCTCTTGGAGTGGTGTGTGTTACTGTACAGAGTGGTGCTTTTGTTAGAGGCCCTCCCTAGCTTGAGCTCCCATTTTCACTTTTAAACCCCGGCTAGTGACTCCATGTATCCTTGCTTGCTCTCTCTGGTGCCCTGGGGGACCTAGGGTTCAGTGTGGCACAGGAAATGAACTCAGAGCGGACTCTGTCTGGCTTACACCTGTATCTCTCAGGGTGCCCGGCACTTGTGATTGCACAGTAGGTGCTTGTGGAATGTATGGGGTCTTTGCTTATAGCCGTGTGCAGGGCACACTTGTGTCACATACACCCCACCCCACCCCCCGGTGTCTTGTCCTGCCTAAGTGTCCTCACTCTCCCAGCTCTGTCCAGAGTTTCCCTTCTTTTGCTCTTGTGCATCCTCACTTCTACTCTTTTATAAGAAGACCTACTAGGTGCCAGGCAGACACTACACTAGTGCTTTATGTCCACTGTCTCGTTTACACATGGCTCGTTCCACGTAGCCATGCTATGTAGATGCCAGTATTAGTGTTCCCATTTTACAGATGAAGGAATTAAGGTCAAGAGAGATGAAGTAATTTGCCACAGAAGTTCATGTTGACACTGTTGCTCACCCACAGTATCTTAGATTCAAAAAATTAGTTCTTAACTTCCAGGCTACAGACCGCCCTTTCTTGGAGCCTGAGCTGGAATGGAGTGAGTGACTCAGAAATCTGCCCCATCTTCCCCTCCACCTGCTCCACTGTCCGTAAATCACTCCACTTCCTCAGGAGCAAGAGCTCCCTAAGCATGAACAGTGTCAGGTGCTGAGTGGTTAGGGTGGTTAGGACTGGCACAACATATAAAAGTCAGGAAGGGGAAGAAAAGTCAATTAAGGAGCCCTTCGTCTAAGGTAGTTGTGTTTATATCTTTTTAAAATAATATCCTATTAATAAGTGAGTATATAGCGCAATATATGTATATACATTTATAATTTATATACATACATTGCTATGATAATGAAGATTATCATAGGATAGACATGCACACACATTTGGAAGAATAATATAAAAATAAACCTCAATAGATGTTCTCATACTTTCTTCTGAATTGCAGTAGAGTTCCTCGAACACATCAGGGTTGAGTGTGTCCATTCTTGAAACCCTCTGGTGTCCCCTCAGTTACCTGATGAATGTTCTGCTACTGCAGCCCCATGCGCCTTCCATTTTTAGGTGCTCTGATTTTCAGCAGCAGGCAGGCCCCCACCTCCCAGCACTCGTGGGTCCCACCTAACTGAGGAAGGAAGGACACTCTCTTGGCTGCTGCTCTGGCTGCTGCTCCGACCTTTGCTATCATTCCTGCATCCCACAGTCATCCCAGTGGTTCCCAGACACCCGGGATATAGGGCAGGGACATTTCCCGGGCTTGGGTATAGTCTAAGGATTGGCGAGGATGTGGAGACACTGAACTCTTCTGCGCTGCTGGTAGGAATGTTTACGGTGCAGTTGAAAGTAGAGACTGGACTGTTCACACACCAGTGTTCATTGCAGGCTTATTCACCATAGGAAGAGGGCAAAGACAACTCAAGGGTCCAGTGGTTGAATGGATAACTGAAATGTGCTATATACCTGCAGTGGAATATGGCTTGGCATGGAAAGGGGGTGGCATTCTTACACATGTGTGCTACATGCAGCATGGATGAACCTCATATACATGCTCAGGGAAATAAGTCAGATATGATGCTACTTACATGAGGCACCTAGAATAGGCAAATATGTAGAAACAGAAAGATTAGAGGTTACCAGAGACTGGGGTGGCCATGGGGTAGAAGGGAATGGGGCATTATTACTAATTAATTGTTACAGTGCTTATTTCTGGGGTAAAGAAAATTTTTAGAAATAAATCATGGTGAATATAATAAGAGATAAGCCTAAAAAAAAAAAAAAGAGGAAACAATGAGAGGAGACTGAGGCCAAGGGTAGAGGGACAGACTATTCTATTGTCCGCTTATGGTGCGGTTGCCAATCAGATGCCATCCCTGTGGGCACTGCGGCTCGGCTAGGCATTAGGGCTGCTGGAATGGGGCACCCGTGGCCACACCTTGGCCGTTCAGGCTGTCTGTACAAATGGCTCTCCTGCTGCCCTAGGGAATGGTCATCAAGATTTAGGCCATGAAATGGAGCCATTTGTTCCTCTCTGGTCCCCTCTCCCATCAGCTCCCATCAGTCAGCTGATTGATGGGTCTGACCCAGCAACAGGTGATTGAGGACGCACGTCTCTGGGTGCCCTGGTGTCAGGAATCTCTGATTTTCAGAGGGAGGAA
This sequence comes from Scalopus aquaticus, assembly GCA_004024925.1. NCBI lineage: Eukaryota > Metazoa > Chordata > Mammalia > Eulipotyphla > Talpidae > Scalopus > Scalopus aquaticus. Next base: position 12,319 of record PVIJ01002842.1, on the reverse strand, counting down.
ATGCTTTTTCTCCAAGGGGTGGAATCATGAAGTAGGGCAGATGCATTTCTTTGGAGTTAAATTTAGGGCTTAGAATCTCAGGGTGGCTGAGAGACGCCCCACTACCAAAAGAGAAAAACAAGAAGTCCTAAATTAAACAAGGTACATAGAACTTGAAGATACCTCAACCAAACTGGAACACGTACCTCTAAAAATAAAAGATGCTGAAATCCGGAAAATACCAAATACGTTGCTTGGTCAGGTGGTTGGGTCTCTGTTTTTCTGTTTTCGCCACCCCCGCCCTCCCTCAGAACTGGAGCTGCACAGGGACCGAGTCACCCTCCTGTCTGTGATCTGGGGTGGAGGCTGCCTGTTCAAGAAATGGAGACACTAAAGCCAAGAGAGTCCTTGCCGACTGCCCGGGGCCCAGTGGCTGCTCCTGCTCCTTTCCCAAAGTATTGGTTTCGCCCTTCGTTCTCCTGGGGAGAATGCCTTTAACTCAGAACCCCTCCCGCACCCCCCCCCCCCCAGTGCTACCTAGTACCCAAGGAACCGGTGGCCAGCCCCCATCTTGGGCACTGATTTTTCTTTTTGTTCCTGGGCTCTGCGTTGACCAGGGTACCTGGCCTGCAAGAGGTGAAAGTGTGTGGTCTGTCTCTAGGGCCTGTGCTAACTACCTGTAAGTCAGTCATTTCTGCCAAAGCCACAGAGCTACCTCCTTGCCTGAGGCAGTGTCCATGGTCCCCTCTTTTGGGAAAAAGGACGGAGTAAAAGTTGCCCCTCTCAGGCCTCAATGGAGTGGGGCGGAATCAGCCTGCCTTTGGCATCAGACTTCTGCTCACTGCCTGCTGCATTTAGGTTGAGCCCCCCACAGACGTAGTTATCATGTGCAGAACCTTTAATAGGTGCTTGGCTCCTATTACCTTGCAACAACCTACAAAGGGTAGGTATTATTGCTCCCAGCTTACAGGTGAGAAGACTGAGACCCAGAGAGGCGCATGACTTGTTAAATAGCTAATTAATGACAGAACTGCAATTTGATCTCAAGGCCATCTGACTCAGAAATCCATGACCTTCTTCCAGGAGGGTGTGACAATTCCAGGAGGGACTGCTCTGACCCCCCCCCCTGGACCCACCAAAATCCTCTCTCTGACTTTGATGATGCCAGGGTAGGTCTAAGGACAGAGGTTGAAAGAGCATATGCCTTTCCAGGAAAGCTGCTGTGGGCAAAGGTGGGTGAAAGGGTCTTTCTGACCTTCCCCGTTGTCCTGCAGACCCTGTCCTGAGGAGAGGAACAGCTGGATGCTCCCCTCAGGCACGGAGGGAGGGGAGAGGGTGCAGGGCTGAGGCCCTCTTTTCTGGGCCACTTCTCCGGTTGCCTGTAGCCCGTAACTGTAAACTCTCCTGAGCGCTTGGCTGCCTGGCTGAATCTGGTTGGAAGCCGAAGGAGGGTCAGTGCCTTTGAGGGGCCAGGGCAGGTGTGAGAAGGTGTTCTTTCTGCCTCTGAGGCTTGTGTACGGATGAGCAGAGCATTAGCATCGCCTCCTGGAGCCGGGGCCCTTCCCACAGCTCTTCCTGGCTGAGTAGCTGAGAGTCTGTCATTTTTTCAGGAGCCTTGGTCAGCCTGGTGAGTGGCAGAGAAACTCACAGCTGTGGCGGGAGGGTGGGGATGTTGGTGACCTCACTGAGGAAACTGCTGAACGACCTGATTTCTAAAACTTTAGGGCTTTGTGTTTTGGGTTTGGAAAAAAGCTGTAGCCAGAATATGAGAAGGAATGTGTTTTAGAGAATCAATCTCTTCAGCCAGAGACCCCTGAGGGCACAACCAGCAGTGGCAGGTTCGGGTTTGGGGGCTGAGCGTTGTGGAGGGAGAGCTGCTGCTGGCTGTGGTCTGTTCTTGGGGAGAATAGAACTGGAGACGTGGTGGGTAGGGGCTACATGATGAGAGGAAGCTGGTAATTTGAGGACAAGTTTGGGTTCGATGAGTTGGTGAGTAGCTAGAGCGAGAGCTGGACCTGTGTGCCTCAGTGTCCCCATCTGTGTGTTAGGGGTGAAATACCCTCATGCCAGTGATCCTGCCCGGAGGCATTGGGCGGCCTCCCCTGAGAGGTGTAGCTGTTACACAGTTGTTGTTGTCATTATTTATTATTTAAGCATCCCTCCTGGTGCTGAGCAGGGCCTGTGGGTGGAGTACCACTTGGGCTGCGGGTCCATTTTCTCCACTGGACCCTGTGATCACCTGTCTGTAGTTAGCACCTGCTGCTTGCGGGGGCTACACCAGAAGCTTCACATGGCTTAGTCCTGGAGGCCAGGGAACCGCCCTGCGGTGCCCAGTGTCTGGGGTTCTTCAATTGCTTGTTTCTGCTAGTGTGGGTGTGCATGCCCCTCTCCCCCCAGCCTCTCCTGTCCTTCCCCCCACCTCATCAGAGACTGGCCTGATCCTTACTCTCATAGTGCTTGGCACCCAGGTCTCAGGAGACATTTGAATAAGTTTAGGAGGGAGTTTGGAATCTAGATCTCCCGCGGTTTCTCAAGTCATTCCTATCTCCTGGTCCAGCGGAGGCCCTGGGTCTCAATGCTTTCTGCCCTGGGTACCAGACGCTTGGGAGTTTTCCCAGCTTCTCCAGGACTGAAGGGACTTGAGGCTGTTTTGGCTGCAGGAAGAGGGAGCACCGCTAGGGCCTGGGTACAGGATAAAGGGGAATCGGAGTGGGTGTCTAGGAGTGAAGGCGTGAAGGCATCAAGGCCCAATCATGGCCCAAGATGGGCAGTGAAGTCAGTTCACAGCAAGGGGCGTGGATGGTGGGGGCGCATAGATTGTGTGTGCGTGCACTCCGCCTGAGTGGGAGAGTGGAGGGCTGGGCATGGGGTGCAGAGGAATCCAGGCCATTCATCTTTGGGGGCAGTAATTTTCAGCTCTGAAAATCTACTGGTATCTCCCGGGCTCTTTCTTCTGGGCTCTGTTTGGAGACGTCACCAGGTGCTATCCTCCACAGACTCCCTCTAGCAGGAACTCTCAGCCCCCTCCACTCAGGAGCCACTTTTTATGGGAGAGTTCCAGCCAGGAACTGCAGGCTGATAAAGAAGTGTTTTCATTCTTGGGGGCGTTAATTAACACAGATTAGATTTCGACTGAGTGGGCCTTTTGTTGCAGGAGCCTTTCTAATCAAGGTAGCTTCAATACTACTGTGGTTTCACTGGGCCAATTCAAGTTCATTACTCGGATCTGTTACTGTTTCAGGGCACTGCAAGGGAAACATGGTGATCTGGGTGTGAGTCCTCATCCATGCATTTAAGAACTTGGGACAAGACCCGAAAGCAGACACCCAGAAAGAAATGAAAAATAAAAAAGGCTTATTTACAAAAGCAGCTAGAGGAGGGAGAACACAGACACACACACACACAGTTAATTGGTCAACATGTGGTCAAATATGACCCATCCTAATAAACAGTACCAGGGTACAAATTGAGGCATAGAAGCAAGATCTCCCAGGTCCACGTGTGTTCAGTTATATACCAAGCATAGTTGCTTAATTTCACCCCCAGTAACGAGTATCTGCTCAGAAAGTCTGGTTGTTGGCATACTAAGACTTGTAGTCCAAGGCAGCTACATGGAAGTAGGATGGGGGGAGGATGTCACCTCCCCTTCCTGGTGGTATGTCTGTAAAATTACTACCATGGGTATTCAGCCCTGAGGTGATTACTTACGGCCCCTCTGAGTCCAGTCTTCAAACTTGATTTAACTGTTGGCTTGGCCTCTCCCTCAGAGAACACCCTTGGAGGTTGCTGAGCCTGGAAAAAGATAACCCAAGTATGTGGGCATGTTTTCTTGGCTCTGAATTTTATTAAACATTTACAAATATGTTTTCTTCAGTTTCCTGAGGTTGTCTGACACAAACATTATGGGCTTTGAGTGTTCCTTCCAGTTGTCATGTTTATTAATAATTCCATCAGTTCCTACTCTAGGGAGAGCCTGGAAATGAATCAGACAGTGATAGTAGGAAGCCAGGCTAAAAGTAGGAGAGGGCTCCTTGACTGGCAGCCAGTCACCAGGTATGAAGACAGGGAGCTTCCTGGCTTGGGGCCAGCTTTGGATCCCCTCATGCCAACCTTGACATTTCCATTCTTGCATCGGGCACTACTTTGCTGCTGCATGAGAGCCTCCGTGCTGCTTTTCTTTGCAGTATGTGGCACTGGTTATATCTGCAGTGTAACTAAGGAATTAGCAAAGATGAAAATAAGTGACCTATCATCCTTACTACCCTAAGATAATAAAAGCTACACAGCATATTTCCTTTTAGATTTTGGGGGGGGGGCATTTAAAAATACTGTTGAGGTCTTACAGTCTTCATATATGTCTGTGTATGTTGTATTTGCGGAATAGTTATCTCCTTTTCTTATTTTTTTAAAGATTTATTTATTTATGCATACAAGCTGGGGTGTAGTCCAGAGGTGTGGGGCTGGGGGGTGAGAGGATTCACCAGAGACAGAGTGGGGAGCAGAACAGGCAGATCTACTGAAGTACACTGCTGAGGGGAGCAGCGGGCGAGACAGGAGAGGTCTGCTGTGCTGTGTGGGAAGCTCCCTGGCCGGGTGTTGAACTCGTGCTGCAGTGGCTCTGGATAGCTTTATAGTGCTGTGATTTAACCTGTTGCGCCTCCAGGGAGGCCCCATTTCCTTTTCTTATTACAGAAACAATGTGTATTTGATTGTAGAATATTTGAAAAGTTCAAGAGAAAAAGTACAGAGATAAAAGTAAAAGTAACACAAATTATTATTTCTCCGTCTGGAGACGGCCGTATCTTATGACTGCTTGGATGTATGCCCTGCCAGTTTCCCTTTTCTCAAGTATATACACACATTGTGTCTCACTACAAATTAGGGTTGCCATACACCGACATCCTTTTTCTTCCTTTTTACTGAAAAATACCCTGTAAATGTGTGTTACAACACAGTTTCCCTCTGAGACATGATTTTGGAAAATAATTTACTTAGGTAAAATTAATGTTAATACAGCGTTAACCATTTTTAAGTGAACAATTCTGTGGCATTTTTTGCATTCAGTGTTGTACAAACAACACTCTTTCTAGCTGCTAAACCTTTCTCTCCTCCTTCCTTACGCATGAAGCAGTTTCTCTTGGTCTCTGGTAACCAACCAATCTGCATTCTGTGTATCTGTATAGATTTATCTATTCTGGACATTTTATGCAAATGGCACCATGCATGAGACATGATTTTTAATGCTTTTATTTGCACATTGGGGAACACAAACTCAAGTATCAGCCCACGTAGTACCCCACTGGGGTCTTTATTCCAAGAGTTTATTTTTTTTCTTCTTTTATTACTTTATTCCTTTTTTCCTCCCACCACCATCCCATTTATCCCTTTGTTCTCTCTCCCCTCTCCCATTCCCTCTTAACCCCAAAGCCCTCAGGATGTTTCCTCACATCCATTGGTTTTTGGAAGTGTTTTATGTTATTATTGATATACTTGAACAGACCCTGTGGCTTCAATCTAATAAGGGCCTAGGATTCTGGGACCTCCAAAGAGCTGGGATTCTGTCCTTAGGGATATGCTATAATTTAACCAACTCCTTGTTTTGAGGTTGTTTCCAGTTTTTTTTTTTTTAATGCTTTTAAAGTAATGATATGTTAAATATCTTTGGGCCTAAACCTCTTTGAATTTCAGATTAGCAAGGACACAGTACACTGGAATATCCCATGCCTCTATGTCATTTAGATTTGAAAGTGGTTGTGAAAGAAACTTTTTTTTTGGTCTCCTTGAATGAAAGTCTTCTCTAACCTTTGGACTCTTGTTGCTTTTTTCAAAGTCTTATCTCTTCTGTCAAAGCAATTCCTTAGCAAGTGTGACTAATAGTGCCTTAAACCATGCAAGCTGATAATGCCTCACATTACAAGAAGGTAGCACTTAAACCTGCCACTTCCGTTGGCATCATCTGGACTGTCTTTGTTAAAGCTTTCTGTTCTTCATGGGCAGTATAACTTCTGCATGGACTGGTGGAACAGCTTTAGATTGAGTTCACAGGGCTGGCCAGTGCTTGCTGAACTGGTAACTGCCAGAGATCTCAGGTAAAAGTGATTTGCTTCTTCCTGTCTCTCATCCAGGTGCAGGAAGTGCCAGAGTAAGGCTGGCTGTGGGATGCCCTGTGTAGACAGTTGTGGATTAAGGTACAGCCAGGAATAGCTGCAAAATTCAAGACAGGCGAGATTTTCGTTTATGCCTGCCGTACACCTGGACTAGGTGTTATTAAAATGATAGCTGACTTTGACTTTCATTATGACATTGTGGGTAAGGGATCATTAAAGGATATTTAGCTGGATTTTCTGTGAAGGGTTATTGTGTGGATTGGGGGAGGGAGGAGGAGAGAGAGAGCTAGGGCTATAGAACCAGCTGATGGGAGGGATAGGAACTGAGGTGTAATCTTTAAGCAGCTTTGTGTCTTTGAGCACTTCTCCATTCTAGGAATCAGGTTGTCAGTATTTTTAGTGGGTGTCAACTTGCCCTGGGAGTTAGTGCCCCCTTCAATGTTGCACTTACTAGGTCATTATTTTTTTTTTTAATTTTTTATTTATACATACAAGTTGGGGTACAGGCCAGAGGCGTGGGGCGGCGAGAGAGTTCACCAGAGACAGAGTGGGGAGCAGAACAGGCAGATCAGAAGTACACTGCTGAGGGGAGCAGCGGGCGAGGCAGGAGAGGTCTGCCGCACCATGTGGGATTCTCCCCGGCCGAGCATTGAACTCGGGTCGCCGCTGCCGACAGCTCCACAGCGCAGCGCTCAACCGCTACGCCACCGGGGAGGCCCTTACTAGGTCATTATTAATGATTTCCCTCCAAGCCTAGCAAAGTGCTTGAGACAGAGTGAGTATTCAGCATACACGGGTGTGGGCATACACAGGCACACACGTGTACACATTCCTCTGAGCTGCTCCGCTATGATGATGGACTATACGTGTTTACCTGGTCCCTGTGGAAATTATCTAAAAAGATCATATTTCTACAAAGAAGATTACTGAGTAAGGTTCCTAAAACTCCATTCTTTCCCCCCATACTAGAACTTTCTGGAGGAAGTCTTTCCTGTCCTCAGTGGACATTATGTACTGCCAGTTCATGTTTGACATGGCCTGGAAGAAAAAAAAAATAGAACTCAATCTAGGTTACTAATTTTCTTTAAGTTTCTTTGATTCTGAACTTAAGTGTATACATTATCTCCTCCTTTAGTCTGTAAGCAACTAACCAATTATTTGAAGCACTAATTGAACCTCTGTTGTGTGCTGACACTTTAGTACAATGTCAGGGAAACAATGACCAAGTCATTTCCCTTAAGATGCACCAGTCCAGGGGGGATAGTGAACACGCAAACCACCTAATGTGAGAAGTATCCTTGTGAGGATCTGTGTAGAATACAGCCGAACACAATTGGGGGGACAGTCCTACTTTATAGAAAACAACATTTGAACTCGCCTTTGGAGGATGGGTTGAAGTGGCCATACGGTCGGTGGGAGAAGAGTATTCTGGGAAAAACGTTTTCCTTTTCCCTTTACTTTCCTTTCTCTTCCTTTCTTTCAGCCAGCCTTTCCTATTGGCCTGCTGGTAACAGGTTTATTAGGATCTTAGATTTTCTTCTTTGTTTTCTCTGGAGTGCCTATCTTAGTGTTTTGTACACAACAGTTGTTTGGGAAATATTTGAGCAAATGAAAAAAAATCCATCTGGTAAGTAAGGGAAGGAAAATCACTCTACCATTTGCAGAAACTGATTTCCAAATAAAACAATGTATAGGAAAACATGAGACAACTATAGGTGTGTAGTTAATATTTAACGCTAGTTAGAAGTCTTATTTTGTTGGCTTCCAAAAAAATTTATTTGGAGGATTTCTCTGACCTTTCAAATAACTACATCATCCCGTGTTATCAGTTTTTTATTCTGTGCTGAATAGGAGAACATTTATGGTGATGTTTTTAGTTTGTCTCGTGACTTGTTACTGTTTAACAAAACACACAGGGCTAAAAATCCTACAAATCTCTTGTTACTTTCCTTGTCTTTGTGTTAAACTTGCTTTTATACCATGAAGCCTGAAACTCCCCTTCTGACTCTTAGATCCCACTTAGATTCCTATGGGTCTCAGAGGTCAGTTTCTGAATTTTACGTAAATTTCTGTTTAGTGAGTCAGCTTTCTAATCATGATAAAGGCCAAATTATTCTTTCATAAACCTGGTACAGTTTGTCACATTCCTGTTTTACCAGTTACTTGAGGGGGAAGGGAAAGAAAAGCATAAGAACCCTCTCAACCTATTTTTGCATTTTCCTACAAATAATAGATTTTATTTATTTGAAAAACAAAATAAAATAAATTAACAGACAGTACAAACTAGAAAAACAGCATCCAATCAGCTAGGTGAATTTACCTTTAGCAGGTACTTATGATGAAAGTTAGTCAGTAAACTTTGTCAGTGTAAGTTCTGCCTATTTTAGTACGAAAATGTGTAGACTATAAAATGAATGACCAAGGGTCTTAGTTTATTACCATTCTGAAAAGTCCTAGTCCTCATCATTTGGTCTAGCTTATTTCATTTTCAAATTGGGAAGGTATACATAACTGTCCTTTTGTTTGTTTTGTTTTTCCCCACAAAGTCTTAGAACTTTAAATTTTCTTGTAGTGTACAGACTTCCTAGTACTCACAAAAGAACTTTTTACAACTTTCTTCATACTTGTTTATTCTTACTTTCATTTAGTCAATCAACTAATACAAAGGAGTTAGTTGTTTACTGTGAAGAACAAGATTTAAGACTGGTCTGTGTGACTATATAGTCCGGTGGGATCTAATAGTATTATCTCTTGCCTCTTCATATGCTGTTTGCTCTGCCTGGAGTGCCCTTCTTTGTTCCCTCTTGTCATCTGGCAACTTAATCCTTCATCTTCAAGGCATAGTTCAAATCTCCACGTTCAAATCCCTATTTCCCTGTGTCTTTAGGGCAGAGGATCCCCAACCTTGGGCTATGGATCCCTTGAGGGGACTCTCAGAGTTAGTATAGTGATTAGTAAATTCACATGGATACTAAACTTTATTTACAGGCTGAATAAATAATGTGTTATTTGTGAAAAGTAGTGTTTTTCAAGTATATATAGATGCTATTGTGAAAATGAAATAAAAATTCATTTGTTTAACACAGAAGTCTTATTGAATACATAGTGACTCTTTGTCCTTTTTGCATTTTAAAGTCAACAAATAGTAAAAGTACAACCATTATGATGGAGGTCTGATTTTTTTTAAAGTTAAAAGTGGTTCTTGTTTTAATTGGGCTATGTTCAAGAAACTGGTAATGTTATATGTAAATGATAGAAAATGTAACAGTGGGGCCTCCCTGGTGGCGCAGCGGTTAAGCGCTGCGCTGTGGAGCTGTTGGCAGCGGAGATGCGAGTTCGGCGCCCCGCAGGGGAGAATCCCACATGGTGCAGCAGACCTCTCCTGCCTCGCCCGCTGCTCCCCTCAGCAGTGTGTTTCTGATCTGCCTGTTCTGCTCCCTGCTCTATCTCTGGTGAACCCTCTCGCCGCCCCACGCCTCTGGTCTGTGCTCCAGCTTGTATGTATAAATAAATAAATCTTTAAAAGAAAATGTAACTGTGAATTGAACAAATTTATTTTTCTTTCACATGAAAATCTGAAGGTAGTCATCCCAGAGCTATTTGGTAGGTCTCACAAAGTTTTCTTAGTCCCCAACATTTAATTTTGCTGCTCTCCTATTCCTAGCATCTGGTCTTTTATCTCAGAGCTCAAAGTGATTGCAGGAGCTCCAGTTATTGTGTCTGTGTTCCAGGCAATGGTGGGTAGAATCACCTCCCTTCTGCTCTCTCCCTAAACATACCTTCCCACAAATCACGTGGTACTTCTACGTGCCTTCATCAGAACTTATTCATATGACTGCTTATAGTTGCATGTAAATTTTGTCTTGATTAGTGCGTTACACTGTGCCCGCTATATAGCGGTTCTGTTGCTAGGGAGGAAGAGAACAGGTCTTGGGGAACTCATGTGCCCCCTTTGGGTCAGGCTGGGCATCACACATAGTGCTTTAGCACTCAGCAGTGTAGAGGGTTAGCAAGATCATACACAGTTCAGGTGCTGTGTTACATCTCCCAGGTTCCCTTCCCCATCTGGGCCTCAGTTTGCACTACAGTCCTACTTGCTTTGTTTCACAGGGATGTAAATTGAACACAAATAGAGGTAAGTACATATTAGTATTTAAATGTGGTTGAGGGTTATGGATGCATCTTGATAAGCCCATCTGTCCAAACAGCCTTGTTGCTTCTGACTCCCCTTTCCTTTCTTTAAAATCAGCAGCTGTGGATCAACTTTTCTGAGAAACATTCCCTGATTAAAAGTTACCAACCCAGAAATATCTCTAGGCTTTAATTTTTAATTTTAACTTGCACAGCCTATCTAGATGATGGCTTGGCCAGTAAAGAGCTGGGTTCCAGAGCTGGGCTACATGCATTTGTACTCGAGTTTTGTCACTTATCATCTCTAGGTCTTCATCTCTGCATTGTGCAGATACTTTTACTAAAAAGCTTCTACCTTACAGGGTAGTGATTAACTGAGACAACTCAGAAAATCCCTTAACTCAGAGCCCAATACGTGGTAAGTGCTCAATAAAAACTACCACTATGATTATTGTATTCATCATCTTCACCATCATATCTTCCTTCGGAGACTAAACATTCTTAGCCACCCCTGTTCATGTAACAGACATTCACTGAACATCTTCCCCATGCCGAGTGGGGGGAGTCAAGTGAAACTGCAAAGTGAAAGTACCTGTGCTCTTGTACTAGTACCCCACTTTCCAGCTGAGTGACCCTGAACAGGATACTTGTGCTTCTGAGCTTTGACTATTTCCTCCTTGCAGTTTGGATGATGACGACCAGCTTCATAAAGTCAGGAGGGCTGAACGAGATAATACAGATAAATTCATACTATGGTGCTTGGCACAAGGCCAGCACTCAGTAACCTACTTAAAAATGATATGAAAGGATGCCAGGGGTAGAAGTAAAACTGGTTCCCTGCCCGCGGGTTGCTCGCAGTTTCTAGGGGGAGGCAGGCATGTGGTGGGCGATTTCTACACAGTGTGGGGAGTGCCAAGGTTCCCGAGTGTTGTGGGAAGCGGAGGAGAGGGCTTTGGGGAAATGTCAGCAGGGAGTGGGAATGAGGTGCTTCACTTCAAAACATTTGATCTGGGGTTTAAAGGCCTGGATTTTAGGCAAAGGTCCCGCCATCAGGGAGAGGTGTTTGGAAAAGGTGTTCCCATGCACAGCAGCCAGGTACATAATGACCTGGAGGAGTTGTTACAGGGCAGGGAGAGGGACACCCCCAGAACCCCCAAAACTGCCCCTTCTAAATAGGTTCTGCCATCTGCTGCATCAGGACAAAACATATAAGACCTTAACTGGAAAAGAAACTTTAATACAATTAGTGTGATAATACAGAAAAGACAGAGAATATAGTTTCTAAACTAAGCACCCAAAGTTACCCATCACCTTGTGGGCAAAAGTCCACCCAAATGGGATTGGCCCAAGGCAAGGCCCGAAAGCCTGCCATGAGTGTAAAACACCTTCAGCAGGGACTCACAGAAAAGGGTCAGACACAGACAATTCTAGGAGTTAAAGAGCAAAATCAAAACCAAGACCAATGTTGACCTCCCTTCGGGTCTCTCACCCACGTATGTTTCAAACAGTCCAGGCCAGCGCAGCTTCCTCACACGTCTCTCTGCTCCTTGTGCTTCTTCTGGCCTCCATCCTGCTCCCTTTCTTCCTTTCTCTCCTCTCTGTCTTCTAATCTCTCCTGCTCAGCTCCACCCTCCCTGGGGTGGGGCAGGGAACCTGGAACACTCCCCTTTCCAGAGGACCATCCTCTTACAGTGTGAGCGGCTCAGGCCGAGGGGATGTTTGGGTGATATGTGTGACTAAGGTGTGTGAAGCCCAACTACCTGTGGGGTCACAGTGGCAGGTCAGGCCTTGCCTAGTATGTGAGCACTAGATTGAGCCTTGTGGGCCATACTGAGGACTTGGGACTTTATTTTGTGTCCAGCAGACATTTTCTTTCACGAAAATCAAAAATTACAAAAATAAAAAAATCAAAATAAAAAATCAGGGAGGGTCTTTGGACAAGAGCAGAAGCCCTGGAACCTTGTCTCAGTTGCTCTCTTTCCATCATCAGCGTGGGGGCTCTTCCATTCCTTTCCTGCCATACCTGAGATTTTACCTGTTGTGGTAGTCTTGGCCATACCCATGTGGTAGTTCTCCGTGGTCTCACCTTCTAGGATACAGTG